>JAITYZ010002237.1:0-26458 GCA_027744595.1 Paronellides praefectus
GTATGTGTGTCTTTCACTCTTTTTATTCTGGTGGGGCTGCCTTTCTCATTTTTTCTCATCATCACTTCTACTCCAAGTCGTATTCATTCCGTGTGTCGTCGTCCATACTTATACAAATGCGTGTGCAGCATTACGTACGTACATGTGAAATGCTCTATCCAAACCACGATATACCTACATTGAAATTGAGGAGAAAGTAAGACACAAAAAATGTGCGTACTGTACTGAGCACAGTGTACTCTGCACTATATCGCAAGGAGCAGTGAATAGATACCAAAAAGTCTCTTGTTCCATCCTTATTCATATATACGCAATAGGAAAGACAAAACCCCCAAGTTGCGTAGGTTTGTTGCTCCAGCAGCAGCAGCAGTGCCTACTTACGCACATTCCACGTGTACAATGACGGACGAAACCCTACCAGATGGAGTGAATCCTTTTATACAGGCCATGTTATTTACCATTTCACTTTCAGTCTTGTTTCAAGAAGTAGATATTGGCATCATTCACTTCATTCACTATGCTGTCGTAGTGCTCAACTTTCTCCTTGGCTCAAATGGAAAAGTTTTGTACGTATATTCACGCTGTCAGAGAAGGAAAAAAAGTTGAGAAACCTTCCAGCAGGTTTCTAGCAAAATTTCTTCAACTTACTCACACGACGACGTCCTCAAAAAAACTTCAAGTGGAAAAGTATTTCAGCGGAATAGACAAGGAATATTGGTTGTTTTTATATATTTTACTGCGATAAAGATATAATACTTAAAATCATGTACGTGTGTGGGAGAAGAAATAGGAGTAGATTCTTGTTGAATGGGTTATTTTGAACTCTCTCCACTGATGATTTTATGATCTATGTATATGGACATATATTATAGCTTTTGTTGTTATGTCAGAGTAGTGCAAGCGCTAACTATACTGCTGTCGTCGTTTTACCACTTTTCTTATACCCGGTTTTCTAGGTCTCGTGAAACTTCTCATCGCCTTCGTTTCTTGATGTGGCAAGAATACAAAATAGTTCAATACACACAGAGATTTAAGAAGCGCGAGTGAAAAGCGTAGTTGAAAACATGCTTGTTTCTCAGCAAGAGAAAGAGAGAAACGAGATCAGCCAAAGAATCGTGTATAACCCAACCACGACGACGAGTAACTTGACATGCTATAAAGCATCGTTATAACAAAAAATATATTACATAGTCTGCTGAAGGGTGGAAAGTGGCGACGAAGAAAGATTACAATTATATATGCTTTGCTTCAAGATATTATTTTGCAGAGAATTTTTTTGGCAGTTGTAGGACAGCTAAACAAAAAACTTTTCTTATACCCGGTTTTCTAGGTCTCGTGAAACTTCTCATCGCCTTCGTCTCTTGATGTGGCAAGAATACAAAATAGTTCAATACATACAGAGATTTCAGAAGCGCGAGTGAAAAGCGTAGTTGAAAACATGCTTGTTTCTTAGCAAGAGAAAGAGAGAAACGAGATCAGCCACAGAATCGTGTACAACCCAACCACGACCACGAGTAACTTGACATGCTATAAAGCATCGTTATAACAAAAAATATATTACATAGTCTGCTGAAGAATAGAAAGTGGCGACGAAGAAAGATTACAATTATATATGCTTTGCTTCAAGATATTATTTTGCAGAGAATTTTTTTGGCAGTTGTAGGACAGCTAAACAAAAAGAAAAAAGTTTTTTGTCTGCTGACTTGTTCCAACACTTTTCCTTGGCCATTTCTCTTGTTGTTAGTCTCTGTTTGTATCTAACTAATGCTAGACCTCTTAGGACACACAATATGTATATTTGTAAATACTGCAGTTTACTATACCTCTGGGAGCGCTCACTTTGTTTGCTTTGATCTACTTTTGACGATGATCAAAACATGTGGAAACATTTTTTTTTGCCTAAAGTGGTACATTATGCTGTTGAAGCAAGAAAGAAACAAAGTTGCAGTAAATCTTCTGCGAGTATGGAAACTCTTGTTGTTCTGTTGTTTTGCTGCTGTTTTTTTCGAGTGCATTGTACCTTCATTATAGGTCCTGTTGTGGCTTGAAAATCGGTAAATGATGGATGAATACTGGTGTATTTAGGAAAGGTTTCAAACAAGCTGTAAAAGATTTTATTTTTTGCTTGAAAATTTTTATCTAATTTTCGTACCGTGTTATAACCGACATAAATGTGGCTCAAACAACAGCATTTCCGCCATTTTAAAGCATCTATTTCTATTATATTTTGCAAGAAAAAACCTTTACATGTACACCCTTATTATTACAAAAAAACAACAATGCTTGTATAAAAGCAGGGAAATTCGGATACGCATAAATAATATGCATTTGCGGTGTGAATGGTGTGATACGAAATGTACCTGTTAAGGTGCTTCGTTGATTTGTCCCACGAGAATTTGAGAAAGCCTCAAAATAAATCACAACGTGCGCTTTTGCATAAATATAAAATTTACTCTACTTTATTCAGCCACTTTATACATGTGTCTACTAAGCTACTTCCAGAACCACATTTTTCAGACACTCTCATGTAACATCAGATTGACAGAGATACGGAAGAAACGACACCCGAACGGATAAAAAACTTGGATTTTATTACATGCCTTCGTTTTACAGTTACAATCGTACCTTATATTCATCCAAGACCATTTCTTCTGGTGCCACATTTTTTGTCCCCGTTTCTCCGGTTGTAGACATATATATATACCTATGTTAGAAAGGTGGTTTAGGTATATTTTTGGTATCGATCCTGAGCATAACGTGCCAAGTAACAATCGAAATGTATCGTTATATATGCTTAGGCATGAGCCGAGAAACCGATAAATGGAACGTAAAATATACATAATTTCTTTCGAACCTTCCAAGTCTCATTTTGCTTTCTTTATTCCAACCTTATCCTTCCAGCTCAAAAGCCAACGACATACCAGTCCTTCCCTCTCAAGAAGCAGTGAGTAGTCAACAAGGTAGGGTGGCAATAACAGCGATTTTCATAGCATTATGAACAAGGAAACCCTACAACTAAAATAATATTTACTACTATTTACTCTGTTGTAAAAGTTGAAAGATATTGGAATACATTTTCCTCAAATGTAAAGAGATATATACAAATCACACTCAATACAGAATGAAAGAAATCAAGGAAAAGACATTAGAAAGTTGCATAAAATTTTGCAAAGCTGGCAATTATGATCATTGATCTCATATTGAACAACAAACATTTACCATAAATTTTATATAAGTTTGACAGTTTACGGATTGCATGCTACAATCCAATTTAAGAAGAGCCAATTTGCGATTTGTTTTAATTTCTTAAACATTCAAATTTAAATATTGCGCATGCTTTTACCCGGTTAACTTATTATTTCAAAACAATTAAATTCTATCAGTTAATAGATCAAATACTTGTTACTGTTTAATTAGGCGTTATGTTTCTTACCTCCTTTCAATTGTGTGCGGATTGCAGGCAGTCAAGATTCTTGATTCAAGAAGCATTCCATCAGTTTGATTGAAAGGTGCAGTTACTATGACAATGATTGAAACTATGGCTGGTTGTTCACTATACAGAAAACCGTACAGAGGCGGATTCGTGTTTTAGAATAAAATATGTAGGTATCAAGGTTTCCTCCCAGACATGCGAGAGACATTCTTCTTTAACTCCCCTTTATGTCTATGAAATTTTCAAGTACAAGCAGATTTGCATTCAGAAATCCTTGAAATCAAAAGTATTTATTTATACAACTTTATATGTTGTATGTAATATCGAACAATTGAAAGAGCTTACAGCTGGAGACTCTCAAGTTGAGAGCATAATAATTAAAATGATCTTTGATACTTTTAGCGGATTTATTTCATTTTTTAGATCTCATTACAAGTTGGAGTTACAAGTTGCATGTCAAATCAAATTGACAAAAGACGGTTACCAGACAGTATAATGCGATATTGTGCAACTTTTGTTATGCACAAGAGCAACAGAGTGAAACCAAACAAAGTGGGTTTGAAATGAGCATAAATGGCTCATTAAAACCATGCTACCTATTTAATATACAGTAGTAAAATATACTATAATGAACATAATCGAGCCTATTTGTTTATAACAGAAATGATCATGTTTCCATTTAGGATGCATGTAGGTATGTAAGTTTAGAAGTGAAACCTTTGGAAACATTAGGGTATGTTGAAGAGAATGAAACTTAGCCTTGCATATCTACCAAGATAACATAATATACCTAAGGTATGTATACAACTTCCATTAAATCTACGCTTTCATTTCGACAAAATTCATTTGCATTTCAATGAGGCAAGAAAACCTTCCATTCTATTCAAAGCTCTTTGTGTAGCAAAAAGCAGCAAGAAAAGAAAAAGTCACGATCCAGTTCAGATATATCAGAGAGCTCCCAGTCAGAGTTCTGCTTGTCTGCTTTTTGTTCACTGCTATTACTTGGAAATTAATAGGTATTTTATACGTAGCCTATGTAACGTAGGTAACTAAAATGTCAGGAAATTAGAGTCACAAGCAAATAGACGAGATATATACTGAGGGTATAGAATAATGTTGAGGAAGAAATATAATTGTTCCATATATTCTTTCTTTATTCAGTCAATTTTTCGGTATCACTGGAATTGTGGAGTTTAAGTAAAAGTGTAACGTTGCCCCAGTCACATTGGTAGGTCTAAAAATGCAACGATTCCTGCTTACATTTGTAGTCTCATGTCAGGAATAAGGGTTTTGTGCATGTACAAGCATTATTTGCTGCTACGCTACTTCAACTGTCATGTTGGCTTTCTTTTCCAAGAGAAAAATCATCAGTAGACTTGGAATTGGGATTTGGAGCGTGTGTGAGGTGCAGGCTTGTTGATGCTTTCTCCAATTTCCAATGAGATTCTCCGATGGCTTGAAGGAGATGAGAGCGTTTAACAATTTCAGACACACTTTTATTCCTTCTTTCTTGTGCAACTTTATTTTGATGTTCATCTAAAATCTCCTTTTATTCAGTTCCACTTTTCTTCACCTATATGATAAAGAATAAATGCAGATAAATGGGTACACACGAGCGTATAGTAAAAAGACATGCTCGTCTAGTAACAGCGGACGTCAAAATGTTTGTTGTTAGAATTGACGTGGCATGGGTCCATGGGTGCCTTTCCAGTGCGGTCGTGCTATTAAAGCTCGCGTAACACTACTAAAATACTTTAATTTACTGCTAATTGCATAGTATACAGTTAACCTGAAATCAAGACTCTGTATACACCTTTTTACAATTTTACATGATTTGTAGCTTGACGAGCCACGAGTCGTGGCCCACGACAGCTTGTTTGGTTACTCAGCGCTCTCACGTCGTCTGATACTCTACATCTACACACGAAGCAAAATGTTGGCAAAATGTCTGCATTATTTTGTTTGTACGATTTTGTTACAAGTAATACTGTGAAAGAAAACACCCCCCTGGAGTGCTTACGTATGGTTAGATTTTGTGTCATCATGATAAACAAGGATTCATTGCAACGACACCCTTACAACAACATCAACATTAGTTTCATTTTAGGTTTTTTTCTATTATCATAAATATTTTTTCAAAAATATTTTTTTCATATACATAAATATAAATAAATTGCTTGGACTTAAGGCAAAGAAAGAAATCGACTTGCGTTTTTCTTCACTGACTTTTTTCCAAAGCTGTCGCATTCCAAGTACTCAGGTATGTATTAATTCACGTATTACGTCAAACGTATTTTAAGAGTTTCATGATTTTAATAATTGTCTTATGATATAGTCTCCATACATTTCTATGGGATGAGATTTGGTCAATCTCTGCATAATAACAGACTGTAAGAATCGTTGGTCACTGTTGTACATATTTAATTTAATGGTCACATATTTCATAATTTTCAGCTTCTTTGGCTCAATATCGTAGTAAGTAACAATTTGAGCCAGTGTTAAAAAGAGTAAGTAACAATTAGCCCCATGGGGTACGTAACAATTAGCCCCATGGGGTACGTAACAATTAGACCCATGGGGTAAGTAACAGCCACGCCCATGGGGTAAGTAACAGCCACGCCCATGGGGTAAGTAACAATTTGACCCATGGGTTAAATTAAAGAGTAAGTAACAATTTGGCACATGGGTTAAGGAGTGCGTAACAATTTGAGCCGGTGTTAAAAAGAGTAATTAACAATTTGAGCCACTGTTAAAAAGAGAAAGTAACAATTTAAGGCAGTGTTAAAAAGAGTAAGTAACAATTTGGCCCAAGGGTTAAAAAGTAAGTAACAATTTGTATTATGGATTAAGGAGTGCGTAACAATTTGGCCCATGGGTTAAGGAGTGCGTCACAATTTGAGCTAGTGTTAAAAAGAGTAAGTAACAATTTGAGCCAGTGTTAAGAGTAAGTAACAATTTGAGCCAGTGTTAGAAAGAGTAAGTAACAATTTGGCCCATGGGTTAAAAAGCACGTATCAATTTAGCCCATGGGTCAAAAAGCACGTATCAATTTAGCCCATGGGTTAAAAAGTAAGTAACAATTTGGCCTACGAGTTAAAGGGTATAAGTAACAATTTGAGCCAGTGTTAAAAAGAGTAAGTGACTATTTAAGCTAGTGTTAAAAAGAGTAAGTAACAATTTGAGCTGGTGTAAAAAGAGTAAGTAACAATTTGCGCCAGTTTCAAGACAATTAGTTATAATTCGGAGTAATGGCATAAATGCGGTGAAAAGAGCAGTCTTAAAACCCTATTCACCCCTATACTACCTAATAAGTTTACACTTTCACTATCGTAATTATGTAGAATGACAATAATTTTGAATATCTTTTGTCGTACCCCACACTAGTTGGTTGTACTATGTTGTAGTTTATGTAAGTATGCGAGATTCAATCAGTGAAACAAAATTTAGAATCCAACATTTTTTATAATACATTCATGCATAAATAAGGAATGACCTTTCTACATACCACGAGGACGAGCTGATGTGGATGAAGAAACGTGCAGTAATAGTAATAGGAAACGTGCATATATTTCCTTGAATACTAAAATCGTCATCATTTTTGGAATCGATGAATACATTGGTGAATTCGGTATATATTTTCTCCGCTAGCTAAATTCTTATTTCAACTTTGTCCCACCATTCACTTCTACGTATCCATTACTGTTGCCATTGCATATTTTACAGTCAAAGTGAAAGTAGAATTTACTGTGTTCCCTTCTTCTCTGGATTATATACAGAGTTTGTATTACAGACATAAATGACGACGGCACGTGGAAAATAAAGTGCTAAATAGGTATGCATGTATATTGTTACGGAAAAAGGGATGACTTTTCCTTTACCTTTTCAAAGAAAATGCTTTGCAAGCTTATCGCACATCAAGAGGTGCATTTTATATTTATGCAGCTTTTCCTCTTAATGCTTGGTTTTTGCATTTACATTTTACAGATGTGTCACTGAACAATATTCCCTTGAAACCATGCAGTGAGGGCAAAACGAGAGGATAGGATTATCGCTGGGGATGCAACTGGGAAACCATAAAAAGGAGCGAGACATAAAATGCTAAATGAAAGTAGACTTAGTTGATACAGAAAAGAAACGAAGAAAACACACGAAGAATACATAAACATCAAAGTAGGTATAATAAACAAGCAGTTTCACACCCACCGTAAGCCAAAAGCTATGTTGTAATGACAAAACGAAAAACAAACTGCATTGCCTACAAACAAGATACTTGCATGTAAAAAATCTATGCATTCATTCTTTGGGAATAGAACCTGCATGTCATTCAAATTAACAAAAAGTGTAATGTATTTGAAATGGGCTCATCAATTGACTCATTGACTAATAGTGATTGTCACCTCTGGTTAGAGGAATTATGCGAAAAACAATTCTTGGAGCCCCCACCACTTTGAAAACAGCGCATAGGTCATAGGGTAGTATTTTTCTTATTGAGCGAGGCCAGGGAACATGAAACTCTTATTTTTCTGGTAATCCTTGCCGTTTCAGACTAGACTTGTTAGTGAACGTGATTATCACTTTGTCAGCAATGTTGTTTTGGCACAAAAACAGAAGAATCTCTTGCACTAATGCACTAATAAAGTTTTGCCTTTTAGCATTGGTAGCTGCGCTTTCTGAAAACAGCATAATGTCGCTATCTGTATTTCTCGTGAGTCACTTTTACTTTTCAAGTTTCTTGGTACTCATCATCCAATCGAATATAATACAATTCCTGGCTTAACAGGAAAACGTATGAAGATAATAATATAACCCTTACAATATGGCCTGCTTTAATAAGATATACTTTTGTTAGAATAAAAAATTTAAAACGCACACTCGGAACTAGGATAATAGAATAGTTTTCATAACAAAATAGCTTAGACTTCACAGGAAATTTACAAGGATATCATTATAATACCATTCATTTCTTTACATGCAAAAAATATCACTTTTGCATACAGACATGTTGAGATTTCCGGGAAATAAAAAAATTGTCACCCGAAAGAAAAAAAGAAAAAAAAGGTAAAAGGAAGATTTTAAATCAGACTGTGCTGGGATTTACTTTAACATTAAAAAAATATTCTGAGATTCTCTTCAAACTTTAGCTTTGTGCAATATAGCAAAATAGTTTATTTCAAGAAATTTTAATGTTACAAAAAAATCAATGCAAAGCAGATATTTGAACCTTTTATGATTTGTTATAAGCATCTATACACACATGAATCACACTTTCTCGGAAAAAGTTTATCATTACGCAGCGTGTACGTAAATTCTCAAATGTGAAACAAATTGTTCATGGAATACAATTATAGAACGCTTTCGCCATTTCATATATGTATGTTCAATTTGGTTCCAAATTTACAAAGGGTGCATATTTGCCATATTTCTTGCTTATATGTTGTATGCATAACTTTGTTATTCAAGGCGACACGAGCGTGAATTTTAAGTTAATATTGTACATGGACCAAAGAAAGGTTAAAGGGGAAGTGCGATGCACACGCTCTACTTCTTCTTATGTATCAAAGTACCCTTCCTTAAAGATAAGACTAAGACTTAATAAACCATGTCATATTCATTCAAGGCTTAAAAAAATATGGTACTCCATCTATGCTATGTATGCATATACATATGGATAAAAAATCACACAACAATAAAGAAAATCAAAAAACCGAGTGCTTGTTTTATTATCACATATTTTTTATTCTTCAGGATCATCATCACCAGCAGCATAGAGAAAAGGAGTGGCAAAAGTCAGTGTAGCGTTTTTTTCGCAACTCCCTTGATTTCTACAACACCAACAACACAGACAGAAAAACAGACACTCACATAACAATAAGAATACATATTTGGCAGTAATATCACTATTTTGACAATGTCACATTGCTTTGTTCAAATGTACCAAGTATGACGATAACACCAAAGATAGCAGAAAATATAGCACAAGAGCACTACTCCTTGCTACGATGTTCGAGTGAGTGCGAAAGCTCTTTACTTTTCCGCTTGAGCTCCTCACAATTAGTAGCATTGTGGAGTGAACGGATGGAAGAGATAAAAACGGTACACAAGAAGAAAAGGCAAAAGAAAAGAAAAAAACGTATATTCTCTGGCACGAGTAAACTGGTGGTGTTTTGTAGTGACATGGTGGCGGCGGCAATAATGGCGAGAGAGTGTGTACCGCCAAGTCACAAGTGGAGGAAGAATAAGACAAGTGTAAAGAATTGCGATATTTTCTCCAAAGTTCCTTCTGTACCAATTTTTGTGCTGTTGTTGTTGTTGATGATGATGATGGTGGTAGTGTTGTTGTCGTAAAATAGCTTCTATACAATATTCCATTGTGTTTGGCACATTTATATATGCTCTTCAGTAATTGCACCACAGCACCATCAGACCGTCGAATAAATATCTATATATTTTGTTATATAAGTTATAGGGATAGTTTGGAAATAAACGTAATATTTTTATAGTTTTGCCTGATTGCTCAGTAAAGGAACAAATGTTGGTGGATTGGCAGATGGATGAATGCAATCTTGTGTAGCCTGATTTTGAAATGTGTTTACCAATGATGCCTTTTGCATGAATGTATTTATATGTAAGCAGTGGCATATTAAGCGTATAGAGCGAGAGTATGCCTAGTTTTACTAACTTCCGTGAAATCTCATGTTTTTAATCTCGACAGGTTACTTACACATGGGACAAAATTTGAAGTTCAAATATATGTACTTGTGTGCACAAACAACTGTACGGTTGTACGAAAAAATATTAAATGGGATTTCTTCTATTCCACCGAATTAACGTAGATTCGTACTATAGGGTTCTAGAGTACCTTCCTCTAAATGTACAAGTATATAAATTTACAACAGCATTTGAAAAAAACTGCGTTATTGAACATATCCGTTACTCTTTCACAAATGAAAAACAGTAAATATTGAAGTTGGAGGTCGATTCGTATAAAGTATAGTAAACTGTGGGACTTGATAAAAACTCCCTTTATAAACTACCTATACACTAAAGTTAAGTCTGTCGTATGCCCACCCGGAGCAAAAAAGCTAGGCTGCTCAAAAGCTTCCTCTTTTGTAGTTTAATCGGTTCAGCTTAAATATATAGGTAAATAGTATGATGTGACACTACACAGCACACTGGTCTGTAGTTAGTTTGTAATATACATATTATGTAGAGGCATAAATATGTAGGAACATATTTTAATGTTGTATCGCGGTACTTACTTATAATATTGCTGTACGTTATTAAGTGTAACAAACAATATCCTGTTTCCAATATTTTCTGTGTGGCATCATTGAATATATTGGCAGTTTTGAACGGAGGAAATGAGTCGCTTGGATGACCTTGAAAAACATGGTCAGAAAAAGAAGGGAAGGTGCAAAAGTGTTTAGAGAGGACCTTTCACCTTTTACTTTTATTGTATGGAATTCATGCATGTCGAGAAAGTTTTTGAAATACATTATGGAGGAAAAAGTGTCAACATGAAATCATACACCATGACGTGTGGGAACACAACTTGTGTGGGAACAAAGAGAAAGATCACGTCTGTCTGGAAGTTGTATTACGGAAAAACCCTTTGATATTGTACATATATTACACATATACCCCCGTACTATATAATAGTCCAATAATATCATGTTACATGAATATGTTCGCAGTTTTCTCAGAACAAGTGGAAAAAGGAGGATAGTATGATGATATAGTATCGCCGTGCGACTTTTGTAATTGGATGCTATATATAAGTATATTGCCTCAGAGAAGATAAATATAGATAATGATATGTCTAGGACTATATATTCATTATTACGACACCATGCAAGCTGGTTTGATGTGGTGGTGAGTGGTGACCTTTACCTTTAAAGTGGAGAACATGATTTTTCCTGCAGCGACTGCCTAGAGAGCTTTTATTACCAGTTCCCCTTTTTGAACACGCTTTTTGAAGTACAAAATTTTGGAATGCTCCTTTCACTTGATTGGAACCTTAAAATTTTGCACATTAAAGCCATCTGCCCTCACCAGCCGAGCATAGAAGGGGCAAGGGGCATAGAGATACAACCAGTTATTCTTTATTCCAACCCAAGAGTATATACGAGAATATATAGAAGAACCTGTGTAAATATACGTAAATTTTATAGTCTGTTGTAGGTATAGGTTTTGCAGACATTTATTATCATTTGGCTGAAACCGTGAGTACTGAGTACATTCACTTGTGTAGTTGGATTGGCATTCGGAAAATTATGAAAATTGAGTAGAATGGTTTGTGTTGGTCTTTCAACTGTGAACGACTACATACGTTGCTTCAGCAATGCTTGTGATTAGCGAATACGTTTACTGCAACAGAAATTGAATTCCAGGGACTTTCGTAATTAAGTAAATAAAGTAAAAAATATCCACGCAGTAGAGAGAATTGCAAAAAAATAGAACTTGTTCATTAATGTTGGATATACCACATGGAATGGTTATATTTGTTGTTTCTCTCCAAATACCCGAATATTACTAGATATACGTATAAATCAAAGGACACACTCACGTGGAATGCTGTGTGATCGATGTGTAAAATTTACCTGAGTCGCTCGCAATTCAATCAAATTAATTATTGACTTTCATTTCTTTTGAGTCAACAGCTTTTGTGTTTGGTAATGAGAACATGTAAATGAAATGCCTTGAATGAAAGTAAAGAAGGGCTACGGTAAACCCAAAACAGAAAAGTTTTCATTGTCACCAGAGAGTCTTTCTTTAAGTTTTTTAAACACAAGAAAATTCCATTTCATTCTTTTGAAGAAGCTCTAATGATATGTTCCAATTAAATTAAGTACAGTGTGCAAATTTGATTAATTTGATTTTTTTCTAACGTGTATTCTTGCATAGTTTCCATTGCAAACTATCAGAATAGTTTCGATTTACTTGGACAAAAACCCACCCATTCAATAAGAAAAACAATAAAGTATTTCCCGACGATGCATGATGAAAGTACGAAATGATGACTCTTTGGGCTGGGTAGGTTTTGGTTATTTTTTCATCCCCGACAAAAAAATAGTTTTTGTACTGACATTGCTTACGTAAAAGAAATTGTGACATTGACAGACATTATCATCGGATCGGTAGGTGCGTTGCTTGTTGACGCTGGTGAATTCGTTGATTAATATGATGGGGGGTTATATTTGAAGTTACCTACATACACGTAGTAAGCATGACTGTTACTGGATAACCCACATTAATTATAAATCGATGTAAAAAAAGAACTGATCATTTGCACATTTTTTTGGGATTATTTGAATACACGTTGGCTGTCTCATTGTCAGTCTCAGTCAGTAAACCAATTGTGTATGGATTTGATTTTCCTTGAACTACATCATAGTTCAAAACTTCCAATGATTTGCAAGTCAAGATACAACAAATGATGCTTAGGTACCTACGTATTATGGTCATCCTTCCATAATGGAAGTTCCATTCTTACAATTTTTATAACGCAGCAGATCGATGTCCGTTCTCAAATACAAATCTACGATTATTCTATTCCAAGTCGACCAGAAACATAATGACGCTGTAACAAACAATTTTCCATATCATTTCAGCATATAATTAATTGTCCTTGAGTTTTTTTCTCGTATTCATCTGTTGCAATCTGTGTCGGTGTACTCTGTGGTGAATATTGGACCATAGGTGTAGTAGGTACACCTACAACGTGTATTATACAAACATTGTATTTTGCCATATTCCTTGCACAACATGAAAATAAATGTACGCTTACTCTACTACGCTCGTGTGTGTGAGACAATTTTTTGCGAAAAAATATCAAAAGTAAAAAATGGTCATTGTAAAAATGCCAATCTTGACAGTGGTGTTGGTGCTGATTTGCTGATATGAGCATTGCAGTTTACTTGCCTTGTTGATAGTATGTACCTTTTTGTCGTAGTAAAGAAGTCGTGATTTATCTAATGACAAGCTCTGTGGCAAAGCCCACCTGCGCATCAGACGATAAGAGCGGTATAATATTCTTCTCTGCTGGAATCAGACAGGTACAATAGTACAATAGACTTTGTTGCTTTTTTGCTAAAGATTGAGCGCGTGTACGTGTCTGAGCTGCTCGCTCTGGAAAAAGTTCATCTTGTTCAAACAAAACATCTAAAATGAAAAATGATGTAACACTTTTAAATCCGGTACAAAAAAGGCAGTGGTGGCGGATTGTTTTTTCTATCGCTGCAATTTAATCCTGAAAGAATACAAGGCGCTGGAACAGAAAAATCAGGTTGCTGCAGGGCAAAACACATTTTTTGATGAAGGGAAAAAGTTAATAATACATTATGGTAAATCATGATTTTTTTGCTGCTTAAAATTTATACAGTCTTGCACACATTCAAAGGGTAATTTGCGTAATAATATGACACAATTATGGGTATCACATGAAGAAGCTCGGGTACATTTATATTATTATTACGACTCCAAATATCAAATGTGGGTTGAACTAAAAATGATCAATGATGAACGAATTGGTATAAATAAGAGATCTCCAGACGGTATTCCTCATCAGTTCCAAATCACCTACCAAACTACTTTCAAACCTCACAGATTTACTCGTGGTTTCCCACAAACAAAACTCACAACCAAGATGTCCAAGTTGGTAAGTTTTGGATATACACATAAAATATATCCCATGTCTGCTGATTTATTGTTTCCGACATAACAAAACTTGTACATTTCCTCTCTGGAGTAAAGTTTCTTAAATATAATACGTTGTTGAATTCATTTTTAGATGGCTGTCATCCTTTTCGTCGCAATGTGCATTGCCATTGCTGCTGGTGTCCCAGCTCCCGGCCCAGCTCCATCCCCACAATACTTGACATACGCATATCCAGCCTATGCCGGATACCCAGCCTACTCTGGATACGGACTTGTCTATGGTTAAACTAGAAACTTTTTTTTGTCCCAAACACATAAACAACAATATAATCATACTCTTCCGGTTTTGCGACTCGTCTGTTACATACAAAAGTAATACTTTTTTCAAAATTCTTTGTATGTTTTTTTGTTCTTTTTTACTTCCAAATGCTTTTTTCATTTATTGAAATAAATAAAATCGTTTTACATTGTTATATTACCTAAATTGACAAAAATGATTGGTTACATCAAAAATCCTTTTATTTATATCAACGCATTTTCTTTTCATCGCAAAAAATGCTCTTCACATAATCATTAAATTGGCTGAAGTCTACAAATTCATTTAAAATGAAATAAGATATACATATTTGTTTTTCTTAAGTGTGCATTCATATCAAACTTCAAGCACAATAAAACAATAGCAAGATAGTAGGTAGTGTGTGGGCGGTTATCTTTTCACGATTTTACAGAAACTTTTTGTGGTATGATTCAGTAGCTTAATGATCTTTGACAGGCTACAAGGAAAGGATCTAAAAAAATGAAGGACGCGCATGGCAGCTGACACGTTACAAGCTCATTAATGTCACATAATCGTCATTTTCATTGATTTGTTCGTGTTTTTTGTCAGCACAAATTATTTTTAAAATGCACTAAAAAACTTGAACAAGATCAATAGTCTAATTTATCATAACCAAATACATACAATAACCACATTCACAATCCAATTCACTCCAAATCATTTTCTCAGACAAAACACATATTATATATATTATTCAATTACCCTTATTTTATAAACCGGATATTTACCATGCATTTCAAAAAATTATCAAAACTTTTGATTCAAAAGCTTTTTATCTAATTACATTCAATAAGCCATAAAATAAGTGGTTGTGATGTGAAAACTACGATATTGTTATACCTATTGCAGATTTGTAAAATAAATATGTTTTAGTATTGCGCCCATAATTTTTTTTATTTTGTAATAATTTTTAATCTAGTCTGATAGGTAAATAGAATAGATTGTGGAATCTACGATGATGCGGATTTGGATTTACCATTAAACAGTATGTTAATTTTATGAAGCTGTATGAAGCGTCCACTTTCAACTTTATATTTTGTCTTTTTCAATTGGTCTATGCAATCGATAAAAGTTGCAAAGTCATGAAGTGGATTCGCAAGTCATGATTTAATTGGATTTTTGTAAATAAAAGCAGTGTCATCGTGTGTCGAAATTAGATACAAAATTATTACAAACTAACCTATTTGTGTGGCTATCATTCTGTGATATTATTCATGAATCATTATTATAAAACGCAAGTCCGATCCTATTTATAGTCTGGAAAGCACATGGTTTAATGTCTGGAGATGTAAATAAAATCGATAATTGATTTATATCAGACACAAACTTTTAGCACATAATTTCATGATATTTTAGTCCTTAGCCGCTGCGCTGGTGTGACGTACGTTCGTTGTGATGTTTCAACTTATCGTACAAACGAAATATGACTGTGCTTTGCTCCGCTTTTGCTTTTGTCGGCCGTAACCACATTTTTTGAAGTCTCAATTAAACCACATAAAATATACTATATCTCTCCATTCTCTTCCGCAGATACCTTGACAATGACATTCATCTACCAGGTAATTATGTAGGTATACTATTTTTCTATTTTAAAGTCAAAATTAAAAAAACAAGACTTAAAAATAATATGCCCATATCAATAGCAAATGAAAAGGTAATTATTCGGCTTTTTACGCACAGGATACCAATTTGTATGGACTGATGATTTGCTATAAAATTGTCCCTGTCACATCTCCAATTGCATGCCGAAAATCAAACTATCAAACTTCAAGTGGATTACTGCTAATAAGATACACACAATACTTTACAGTCATTCAACAAGCAACGGCAAAATAATTGAAAAATTGAAATCAGCACCAACAACAGATCTATGTAATGATACACGACCTTTGATGCTTTTTTGTTCACCATTATTGGATTTATTTTAGATTATACTGTTATTCACCATTATCATGTTAGCCATTTTGGATCGATACGTATGTATCATCAATCAGATCAACAAAATCAGCAAGTGCAGTAGTGTTGAATGCAACAGCATCATTTTCAACTATAACCAAAGGGGAAAAACATTGTTAACAAAAACAGTGATTCCGTTTCATTGATGAACAAAGGACACTTGATAAAGTTGCATAAAAAAGTACAGAATTTTGGAGGGTTTCGCCCTTAAATTGTTTTGACTTGGAACAAAACCTTTACCCAATCAACAAAAAATGCATCGTGTCAAGTCACCATGCATCTTGTAAATTTATTATGCATACTCTTCCTTTTCATCTTAACCCTTGGACTGAAGCAAACTTTTGGTATAAATACTCTACCTTCTTACTGGCCAGGTATCAGTTCACTCGCTTCCAATCCAAAACAATCACTTCCAAACAAAGACAACCATTTCCAAAACTTTTATATTTTGTGAAATCCACAAAAACCACATTCAACCTCTAAAATGGCCAAGCTCGTAAGTTTCCAAGAAATATAAATTTTTTTTTACCCCATTATATTTTTATAGCGAAATTCTCTTCAAAAAATTCTACGACTGGATACTTTTTAGTAATTTATTATAAAACTCTAATAATAACATCAAATTAATACCATATAATATGAGTATCATAAAGAAAAAGTAGGCCACAAAAAAATGAGAGAAAGGAAGGTAGAGGTTAGTTCCAGTTCAAAGAGTCTCTTCCTTTTTACTACATATTTATCCTTCACCAAAAAAGAAGAACATAATAAGTGCTTGTGTAGTATGTGGTTAGTTGCGGCTATGTGGCGTGATGACGGTGGTTTGGCGGTGGGTTCCCTTTTATTTGGTGTTGGGTAAAGAGTGTTTTGACTCTCCCAGATTACCATGTGGAGCGCAAAAGGAGACTTTAGCGGAAATAAATCATTTAAGATTGTAGATGTTGATCCTATCTGATGATAATATTATTCCAAGAAGCGGCACAGTGTCATTCTTTGTCGACTTTTTGGAATGTTTTTGTGGAAACTTTACCCCTTTCCCTATCCTTTTTTCTATTTTGTTATAATAATAATAGTATGTAATAAGTATATTATGATGATAGCATGACTTTACGTTATTATTCACTCCATTCTAACATGTCTTTTGTTTTGTCTTTTACTTTCATGCATGCAGATCGCTGCTCTTCTTTTCGTCGCTGCCTTGATCGCCGTCGCTTCTAGCCAATACTTGGGTTATGGAGGATACCGTGGGGGTTTGGGTTATGCCGGGTACCGTGGTGCCTACGGAGGACCAATCGGTTATGCTGGACTTGGACACACTGGAGGATATCTCGGTTATGGTGTTCCACGCGGAATCGCTTACGGTTAAGAAGGTGATAATTGCTGGAAACACAAATAATAAAGATACACTATAAAAGTGCTGTCCACAACCGGAAGTCCCTATTTACTATACAGTTACCTTTGCCCGGAGATAAAATATATAAATTGAAGATTTTTCTAAATTATTTTTGTACATTTTTTTACATGAGATGGAATAAAAAATATTGGTGTAACATAACATTTTGCTAAACTTTGATTTTATCATAAAACTGCATCTACAAAAGCTTGAATTCTACTGTGGATGAATTTCATGCATTTGACAAATTTGTTGCATTATTTAAGAATAATTGGAATCAATTATTGTGTTCATAAGAATATTTATTTATAGTATAAATGTTAAATTACCGAATTGTGGATAAAGAATTTTAATATCAAAAGCATTGGATTTTTGTAACATACAAGCCCTTTATTTTAGTGTAGTCGTGCAGTCTTGAATCTACTGCCTGCTCAATGGAATCGAAGCAAGAGCTCTCTACTGAGACCAAACGCAATTTGTAAAAGGAAACTTTTATTGCGATGCGATGTATATTAGGATTCCTAGATTGTGTGGCAGCACATATTTGATAACGTCAACCCAACCACCCAACTTGTCGTGCGTATAGGAATGTGTATGTACTTCCTAACTATAGACTTTCGATAAATTCAACTTTCAAACGAAAATAGAATTTCAAGTAACCCTGTAAAAAATGGGGACGGAAGTGAGGGGATGTAAATATCTCAAACAAATTTTGCAGGAACAGACAATTCATCTGTAATTAAATTAAACGCATAAATAAGATAATTAATGTTTTTAATTTTTCTCACACAAAACGCATAAAAGAAACTACTGTGTTCAAAAAGGTGGGGAAAATGTTGATTTTGATCCAATTCAGTTGGGATATTATGGTATAATAATATCATCTCGATTTCAATTTCGTGTCCAAACGTGTAATTGTTTTGTTTTCAAACTTTTGTTACGCATGAACCCAAACTTATATAGAACTCTCATAAAGCTTTATTTTTCGGTGAGTCCAGAGTCTACAATTTATTACTTTTTCATAAAGATAATTGCTGCGTGCATCTGGCATTAACTTTACTTGCATGAATAGTTTCTCAAAGAAATAAACTACATAGATAGATGATCATTGAGTCTCTGGGATTTTTTTCTTCATAATATTCAAAATCTCACACTATGAATAAAGCAAGAAATGCACACATACAGGCATATTATGCATAAGCGTTACAAACAACTAACGATGTTGACGGAGAACACAACAGACAACAAATCAAAGCAGTTTTTTTTGGCTGACTGGGCCTGCTTTTTTCAGACACCTTCTCTATGTCTCCGCATTTTGCTTATTATTACTCATCTACTGCTGCTGCTGTTGCTTTTGTATCGCTGCCGTTGATACTTTTTTTTATAGAGAGAACTAACTCCTCAGATGAAACCGGTTCTTCGGGTCTGCTGACTTTTTACAAAATATTTCAGCTCGACTTTTCTTCTTTGCTCTCTGTGTTGGCTTAACAGTTTGTTGCCTATCATTTTGGGAAGTAATATAGCTGGTTTAAATCTCTATCTCTGGTCTCTTGACTGATCAGAGTTGCTAGTGAATAAAAAAATGAAGGTAGTACTTATTGTAATACAGGTGTATGTCCTCCTCTCTTTAAAGTCTCAGTAAATTTAATGCAGGAATGCTTTCATTAGTTGGTGGTAGCTGGTAGCAAGACTTTTTGATAAATAAATATATACATATATGCAAAAATGTACGTAGCAGTAGTAATAATAATAAACTTAATCAAGAGCTTGCGTTTTGAAAGAGTAGCGAAAGCATAATATTATTCAAGGGTGACTGACTATTGTTCCAGGGTCCACTTAAAAAAGCTATGGCTAAATGAGTAAGAGCACTCTATAAGAGAAATCCGCTTATTGTTTTTGGAGGGCTCCTTACATAAACGTCATTAAAATCTGTATACAAAATGAACATTTTCTTCATCTCTCCTGTTGAAATCCAAACCCAATTAATTATTACAGCTTTCCATGGAGTCAGTGATTTTTCTCAACTTTCCTTGCTATTCATAATAATGACTAACTAATGACCATGTATACCTAATGATGACTTTCGTAATTTTGATGTAATGAAAACCGTTGCACTGAATTCATGCTATTTTTAATCATTGAAATTTGATCCCCGTCCGTCCCGTAGAAAGGAGCATCTATGCATTAAAGCTCAAACCATCTGGAAAATTTGATTTTGAATCAATCAGGCATTTTTTGCGGAAAGTTGCCTTATCAGATCACAAGACGTACAGAACAGTAGAGTGTAATCAACAAGTTCAAAAGCAAGGCTTTTGTTACTTAAATAATGGATAACATTTTGAATTATATATTCTTTCTAGACCTGAAAAAAAATATAACAAGTTGTTCACTTGTTCTTCTGGTTCCTCCACTCCGCTAAAAAATAAAATAAAACATTTTGCATTTCTATATTGCTGCTGTGCTGTGCTGGCTGCTAAATAGCTAGCTTTTTTCCTTCGACTCGACATCAGTCCAGATTTTTACCGTGCTTTTTAGGCTGTGAACTAACGCGTTAATAATCTCCAAAGAATAATCTTGAATTTGTGTGTTGTGTGGAGAATAGTGGAGAGATTGATTTCGATTTCTCCTCTGAGTAGTTAATCTTTTTTCCTCTTTTATCTCTTGCTATGAAGTATGCGTAGAATCATTTTTCTTGTTTTACATTCTGTATTCACAAAACATCTCTTCAACAACATCATGGAAAAATTTACCTATTACATAGGTACACACACACACTTTGTGACGAGCAGTTAAATTGGAGAATTTTTCATTTTTGCTTGACAAACAACAACTACTACAACTACTAGTTTATATACAATCTTGACTAGCATCATGATATGATTATATTCTGACTCTGAAACAATCTCGTTTAAAAAAATATATAAATGTACGAACATACATACAAGAAGTGGAGGGAGGTATCAATTTTATTGTAATCGGACCTAAAAACTGAACCTAAAAGAAGAATGATGGAACAAGGCGCAAGCAAAGCCTGTTATTATTATTCTAGTAGCTTGTTTTTTAAGAAAAAAATATTTTTCTCAAAAACTTGCCTTTCACCTTCCAACAGATATTTTATTTGTCGTTTTTAAATCTGATTCTTTTCCCGTCATCCAATGTGCAAAGTATGCATACTTTTATATCATTCATGATACTAAAATAATAATTACAGTCATTATCAAGTACAACTGCAATGATTTTCCCTCAGGCCAGGGTTCAATAGAGAATTTATAGTGTTTTTCATCAGCAGCAGCAAAAGAGGATTTGTTGTAGTAGCAATCCAGTAGCCAGTAGCCCTGTTGAGTTAAATTGACAAAGAAATCCCTCCCAACAATTAATAATTTTCCTTGTGTATTTAATATTATCATTTGACGACGCAGGTAATTATATAATCCATCAACATATTTTTGCATCAAGTTGAGTAATAATCATTATATTTAGCGCCAGCTGCAACACATTTATTTGTGGGTTTACACTTTGTGGTTAAATTTATGTTTATGCAATAAACGTTTAAAATAAAGCGACAAAAGATCACTTACAAACAAGACCATTAAAATATGCCATTATCAGACATGAAATGTTGATGGCTTATGATTATAAAATGATGATTCTTTCTACTATTATGCTGATAAAACAGGGACACATTTTTTTCCACATCTGCGGCACACCTTTAACCCTAAACTCACGCAATTTCTTTTTTCATGGTTTCCCCAAATTAAGTTTACAATTTTTCAAGTGCTCATTTAATTCTGAGCAATTGTAAATCTCTTTTGAGTAAAAAAAAGCTTTCTAGTTTTCTAAAATCCAGCAAAGAAAAAATATAATTGCATCATCATTGTTGTTGTTGTAATGTTTTAAATAATAATGGGTACATCTTTGGGCGGTACTCCAAAACACTTGGCTAATGTCTTAAAGTCTCACAGCTGTGAACTTTTCCCTTGCTGCTCCACTGTCATTATAATGATGATACATACTTATAAAATAAACAAGGCATAAAAAGTATAAATGCATTTATATGTACTATGATCTATGTTTGTAATGTTTGTGTGATGATACATCATATATTAAGTATATGAATAGTTTTTTTCATTCTTGTATCATATCATGTTTTTATCCCTTACTCATTTTCTCCCAGATGCCTGGATAATGACTAGCCTTTCCGTGACTGTCGACAAAAATCTGTAACTCTGTTGCGTTGTATGTACCCTCCTTTTTCCACTCTCCTTTTTAGCGTACATACCAACCTACCTTACTTGCACCTTTCCTAATAGGATTCTTATTTCATGAGTCATGAGATATTCAATCAAAAAAGAGAAAAAATGTGTGTGTGTAGAGGTCGTATTGTTCCTCATTATTACTCAAAAAATTAATACATATGAACAAAATCTCTAGTGAAAAAGGAAGAAAAATGAAACAATAAAAAGTGTTCACTTTTTTGCTTCTGTTGTTATCCTCGTCGTTTTCTCTCTTTGACTTTGATCTCTACTTGACTTACCTACTTATCACACCATTCAAATGGTTTTTTCTCTTCTTCTTCTGAACATGACGATCAAGATCTGATAAAAAAGATGGAAGGAAGCAGTCACTCCAAAACAAAAGATGATCTGTTTGATGCGCAAAGATCGAATCAAACAAAAAAGTACTTTATCTGTTTATCTATTACCTCCTCCTCCTGACAAGAAGAGGACTGGTGGCATGTCTCTCAAAGGATGGCAACTTTGTATGTTGGCTAAAGAGTGTATTATAGATGCACTCTAGAAATCTGTGGAAAAATATAAACAAGCGTTATTATTACAAGAGGGTAAAACCAAAAATGGCTGACGTCATTTTAAGAAAGGTTTAAGGCTAAATGGCATTTTTCTTGGTTGATTGTTGGAGAAAAGTAAAAGTTTATTAATGTGGCACAATAATATACCCTATTGAATAAGGTGTGTAATATTATGATATGATGTGTGACATCAAATCAGTGAGTTGATTGATATTAACTGAATTACTAACTTTCTTTCCTTTTCCTACAGTATATACCTATGCCATTTGCGTCTTATGTTACATAACTATATGACTGACTCAAAAGACGTTCCAGTATGTGAAAATAATGCATTTCATATGTGTACCTGCCTAAATGCGTTGTCAGTGTCAGGCATACACGTTTATAATTTTAACGCTATTGTAACTACGGTTCGGTTGTAATATATTACCTAGTAAGCAGGAAACAAAGAAAAGGTAGGTACACACATATGATGTGTATACGCATTTATTCAGATCATGAACGTGATAAAATAATGGCTTTCTAGGGAAAACGAAATGTTAAGCAAATATTATGTCTCATGCAGTTAAATACTGTCTACTGACTGAATACTTTCATCCAACAACTCGCAGGAGGATGTGATGATTGTGGTAATAACGACGAAACTGACTGAAATAATTCTCTTTGTATGTAGTGCGCGATGCTGAGACGAACGTAAACTTGTGCAGGGTGTGTGAATTATGAAGTATCAAGTAACTTCATGTAAATAAACTACGTTGACGGGAAATGGTAAAAGAAAAGTTTTCATGCAAACGTGATTGTAGAATTATAGGTAGCTCAGTTTTACTTTACGAAGACGTAAAAGCGGTCCACTACTTGCGAGCTTTTTGTCTAGTATTTGACCAATTCATCGCATCAATTTTGTACATCGTAGTTCAGTCTGCGCTGCGTTATGGACAAAATTTTGCTAGTCAAAATTTGTTTATCTGTAAATAAATTCCTGGATATTCAATATGTGTTAACAATGCGAACAGATTTGGCCAAAAAAATTTGCCACTGAAAGTTTAAGCAAGTTAAAAGACAAATTTTCTCATCCTTAAAATTTAACAAGATTTGTAGACAAATCCAAGAATACATATCGTTCTCAATTTGTGCACATACCCACTTTGTCAATATCTTTTTGAGGATTTGGTGAAAGTGAAAAGTGACAGTCGTTTTTCAGTTGGAAATATGTATCAATCTTTTGAGCAGAAATTGAAACGACACAAATCTTTTGCTTGCTTGAGTGAACGTTTCGTTTTTATAAATACAAAATGCAGAAAGTGGATGTATCTACGTCATTACCTTTTCATCGAAGCGAGATCATTATTAAAAGTGAGCAATGCATATTACACTAAAGGAAGAAAGAATGTCACTTTAGGGCAAAATACAATACCGTATTTTTGATTTTTTTGACAAACCAATAGACATACAACCGCCATCTGCATACCTCATACATTCATATTTCCAAATATTAAGTCCTCCACCAGAAATTCAGAAATTATAAAATAATTTCTCACAAAATACGTGCTCGTGACGGTGAATTTGAGTCACGAAACATTATTTTGAGTTTTGAATCGTTATCAAGCAACTTATTTTCCAGATTATATTTTTTAATTGAACTTTACGTATGCACCTAAATAGAATCTGGCTTGAAAGACAAGGCTAACAAATAAAATGGTGAGATGCTTTTGAAGATATTGTATTATGCGTATTGCCTACCTACTACCTAAATAGATACACGTAGGCATGTATAAAGTTGAGCAGTGTACTCGACCCATTGAATTGTGGCAGGTACATCTCACATCACACCGTGATCACGGTGAGGCAGGCAGGTTGCCACTCAAAGAATACCAATAAACCAATAAACCATGGCAAGTTGTTGGATGGATATTCAGTCAGGTCCACACGATGTCAGTGCACTTCTCATAACACAACAAGCGTACCCGACGTGTGGTACCCTCATGGGCAGGTCATTATATTGCATCGTTGTCAAGTCGTCAACATCTTTGTAACTTCTTATGTAACTTTTATTTCTCAAAGGAGTGTACGACTACCAACACACACACACTCCAATTGTTGCATGAGCGTACCTCAAAAAAGGTAATAATAAATTATATAATCTCTAATCCATTCTTTTCATGAAAGTGAAAAAAAGCTTCATTCACTTTTCGACCACGCAGGCAAGGATCATTTTAGCCGATTCGGTTTGCTGTATGTTTTCTATCCTCAAGCGCATCTGTATTATGCAGATTTACTCTTTGACCCTACGTTCCTCACTATTTGAATAGCAAATAAAAACTTGTTGAATGCCACAATTGTACTCATTACAAACTACTACATATCTTGTGTCTCCGTTGTGCATGTACATATTATTCACAAAACAACCTGCTAATGATGAATCAGTTTTTGATGTTCCATTGTAGCTCTCTCTTTAATAAAATCCGAAATCCACTCCGAAATCAAGTGTATTTATCTTTGTCTATGCAGTTCCATATATACACTCAATTCAAATCAGACATTTTCTTTCGCAGAGAAGAATAAGAATAGTAGTTTTTAGTTTTTTATTAAAGTGGAGACTTGTTTCGCATCCATCTCATCTCGTCCCAGCTATTAAATATTTATACACTTTTATAGCAAACCTATAAATATTTTATAAATATATTCTTGTCGCTCATTTTAAATATGTGTATTCGAAAAGAATTGGATGTTGGTACTTATTACACTCCAGCTACTCATATTACTACTCTCTCTGTCTCTCTCTCTCAACTCTCAACTACCACTTTTTTGGCTACTTCTATTCAAAATTATTCTGGTCAGCCCGGTTACTACATACGTAAAATGTACATATATATTTTTTAACTATGTATAGATGCCAGCTACAAAAGTAGCTTCTTTTTCGACTACTGCAGCCGGTCTTTTTATTTCGGCTCTTCTTCTTCTTCGTCCTCGCCTTCGTCTGTTTCTCTGCATCTTAATTTTTTCCCTTTTGTTCTTCGATTCACCGTGGCCATCTGCCACCTGCCCCTCTCTTACTCTTGAGATAGAGATTGAGAGAGAGAGAGAGCAAAAAGGAACATTTATTATGCATAAAATTATTTACATTACATTCTGGTTTAAGAATATAGATACTTTAGGTTGATGAAGCAGAAAAACGCGATCATGATCAGAAAGAATTCATCATGTCTTCTTGCAAGAAATAATGAAGGCAAAAGAGAGACGCACCTAAACCAAAATTCACCCCTCTTGTTGCATGCAAACTCATTCCAAGTCCATATTCACTTATAATCACAAATTAATAACATGAAATCTTGCCGTCTTGGGTTTTAGAGCCAGATATATATATATAATATGTTGTGTGAGCGTATATGCATACATGTAAATAAAGTACCTGTTATTGTATCATCTTTTTATGACGCGAAGAAATGTAGAACCTTTTTTTCATGATATTATGTACCATCATCAGCAACAGAAGCAAAATGAAATGATATGAAATCTTTTTGACGATGACTAGTTCCAGTACTAGTGAACATGATGATGAGAAAAGGGTTAGAAAAAAATTGATCATTTTTCAAATAGATTGGCGTTATATGGGATTACTTAAATATTATGCGCTCTTCGTATCATATTATATGTACATACAAATATACATAGGTAAACTGATTGTGAAGAGATCGGCGTTATCGGCAATACGTGGAAACATCCACTGTTGTTGTCAGTGTTGCTTATTACAATAGAAGTAGAAACACAATAGTAACAGCTACTTTTTACAATTGCCTTTGGCCTTTTGAAAAGACGACTTTGACTTTGCTTATAATAATAATATATAGATAGATATATAATATTATATACCTGCCTACC
>JAITYZ010002238.1:0-10329 GCA_027744595.1 Paronellides praefectus
CCTATATATATATATATATATATATATATATATATATATAATGTATATATTTTGGTTTTGCTATTATGGATGCTTCACCTTTTCATTAAAATTACTCAACTGGAACAATTGCACTCATTGCACTCTAATGAATTCTGATAGGAGAAAAAAGTTCGTAGGACTGGTGCACTCGCACAATGCAATGTGATGATATACAGCTACTAAAAAAATATAACAGTGATGCTGTCTCTCTATATAGCTTGTACCTTATTCCTATACTACCTTGTTCACTGGATTCAGAGAGAATAAAAGAGATACCATGTTTCCATTCTTTGAAAAAAGTGTAAAAAGATAAAATGAGGATTTTATTTAAGGGCTGCTCCTCCGCGTGCTTTTTATGCTCCACACCATTCTTTATTATGTTCCTTTGGATTAATAAAAAGTGATGCTATCAAAATGCATTATTTTATTATTATTAATATTATTATTATTATCATCATCACCAATAAAACGCTCGCTGCTGCTGGAGCAATAAATGTTATGCAGAACGTGCAGCAGTTAGTTGCAGTGAAATCAAACTGTAAAATTACTTTTTGTTTTACAAAAAAACAGAGAAAAAAAACTTTTTTCATTTTATTGGAAAGAAAATGTGAGGAAAAACATTAAATTTCCTTTAACATTTCACATAAATAAAGGGATATTTTTAAAAGGGGTAAAATAAATCGAAACATAAAAATAATAAATAAATACATTTTATTAAATACATACATTCCCCCTCTCCCTAAAAACACATCCTTAAATGGTTATCTTACTAAACACACGACATTATACACAACCCATATTTTTTATTAATGATCGCAGAGACAGCAAGACAGCTAAATGTACAACAGCAGTAGCACCAGCATTAGAGCAACATTTTCATTTGGTATATTTTTTTAAACATAGCCAACAGGCTTGTAGTAGTATCACAGTGGATTGTGACATTAAAGGGATATATGAAGAAATTTGCTCAAGGGACCAAACAATATTTTTTTTGTACAATTCCGGTTTAAAAAGAAATGAAGATGTAACTGGAAGCGCGTGTGCTTCTCTTTGTCCCTCTTTACATTATTTTTTTTAGCGTGTGTTTGTCTCTGTGAGCTCTATGGCTCGTGCTCTATTTATTTTTTAGAGCAGAACAACAACAGGGGAAAAAATTGTTCCTTTTATTTGCCGAATACACACTATAACATGCATGTACACATATTATAAATACCGGCGTACATCAAACGTATAATCTCTTTTTTTCACTATGAATATAAGTTTATACACTGGAGTTTATCAAAAGAAAGGAGCAAAGTCACATTTTAAAGTGGTCTTGTTTTACAACGGCACAGCAGCCACATAGCAGCCGTTTAGCAAATTTTTTTTTTTAATCTTGGGAGAATGCACAGAAAAGAGAACACAGAGAAAACTGAGAAATCTTTTACGCTAGAAAAACAGAACATCACGTTTGTATTTTTATTTTAGTTTTTTTGTACAAACCAAAGTTCGTTTTCCGTGACTACTTGTAAATAAAGCTGGAAAATGTTGTAATTAAGAATTAAGCACAACTTTCATAATTTTTATCATCTGTTTACATTTTTTAAATACATTTCCTTCTTCTTCTGTTGTTCTGCAAGTGTGTGTGCATTATTATAAAAAAATATTAAAAACCGGGGAAAGCCGGAAACGAGAAAATGTGATAGGAAGAATGAAAGGAACGAAGGCTTGTTGAAAAGGAAATGATATTTTTTGCTACACAAAAATATTTTTGCGGTTTTCAAACAAAAAAAACCCAAAAGAAAGAAAAAATTAATAGCGTAAAATGTCGCTACTCTGTATGCTGCTGTTACACAACGTTTAAAAAAGTGTGTGTGGAGTAGAGAGAAAGGAGATGCGTACAATTTAAAAGATTTATCTTTCCTTTCATTTGTTCAAAATGCTTTCATTCTAATAGGTTATTGATGCATGAAGTAATTTTAATTAAAAATTTATTCAAGCACTATAATGAGGCTATGCTGCTTTCCTTAACTCAACTATTTACTTCAACCCTTTCTCTTTGTTGCTGCTGCTGCTGATGATGATGCGGCTGAGTTTGATTAATGAGGAGAAAGTAATAATAAAGAATATAGTTTGTAGAGAGGGGGCGTAATTTAGATAAATGAGCATTTGTAATTTTGCATTGTGTGGAATGTGCATCCAAGAAAGAAAAAAAATAATGTAAAAAAGTTAATGAGCAAAGAAACTTACAAAAAATAAACTTGGTTTTTTACCTTGTTGCTATGGAAATTAATGATCGAAAAAAAATTTCAACTGCATTGCACAATAATAATACAAGTCATTTGTTTGCGCATAGAATTTTGAAAGGAAGAAATGAAAACGTGCAAATGGGTGTTGTTGTTTTTCGTTGCAAGTTCAGAGTCAACGCGGCTGACAGCACGACTATAAGTTGTCTGTTGGTTTGACATGAGATTTATTTGACGTGTCACAGCTGTGGAAATATGAGTTGTCTGATTAAAAGTTTTGAGTTGGTGGAATAAATATCCCCAAGTTGTCGTCCTTATTATTTTGCTGGTGATGATGGCGGTGTTGGTGCGTGCCCTTTCTGTGTGCGCGTGATGATGATGGTGCTATGGTGGCTGGAGTAGTAGTAGAAGCAGGAGTAGTAGTAATAGCAGTAATGATGAAGTTTGACGTGATGAATAATGGACTGTCATTTACGATTTGTGTTTATTATTATATATTTTTTTTGTTTTGTTGCAGATTTGATCAAGAGAACTGAGGGAACAGACTGCTCGTCGTTCCGTCATTGATGACAACAATGACAGCAGCTGACGGTATTTCCCATTTGACTACACGAGCTAGCATTGGCTTCAACGTCCTCTTCGGATTGTTAATTGGGCTGGGAAATTATGGTTCCGGATCATTAGGGCCGATGGGCTCACTGGGCCTCGGCCCAAGTTCGGATTTTGGATTGACAGGGCAGGCGACCCTCTCTCGCTTCACGACGATCAATGAGACTGTCGTGCTGAAACATTTAGCCGTGGATCCGATCGGTGGTCGCGTGTACGTGGGAGCCGTCAACAGACTGTATGAACTAGACTCAAATCTCCGTCTAATCGCAAACGTCCCCATATTCTTCTTCTTTTTAAAAAAAATACTCTACAACGCATTTTAATGAAAATCCCATCCTCAATCATTTTACTTCGTCTTGAACAAAAACTTTTTTTTCAAAACAAGTGTCATGTTTTTAAAAGAAAGCAGCTACCAAGCTCATTGCCCTTCTCAGCTTGAAACATTTTCGGAATTAAAAATTCTCTCCCTATCTTACTTTCTTTTCAACATTTTTTTTATCCCGTCGTCGTCGTCTTCGTCCCTTCCCACTTTACATGCGAAGTTTTAAATGTGATTAAATTAGATATATTTTTTGGTTGAAAGTTAAAATAGTTGGAAAATCACAATATCATATTAAAAGGCATTATACTATAACTACTACCATTATGTACTTATTCGGAGAAAGTTAAGTAGTGGTAGCAGTGGTGGTGATGATGATAATTTTATGTAAAGCCAGTCTTTTTTTTAAACTTTTTTTTTAAAGTAGCCTTCTTACAAAAAGAGGATGATGATAAGACTTGTTAAGTTGAAATACTTGGTAAGAGTGTGTGGATATATTTACCTCTCTACCTACCAACTTGACTTTTTGGTTTGTAGTATAAACTCTCGTTAATTAAATTAAACGAGTTTTCTAAAGAAGAAAAAAAAAGATGACGAAAAGAAGTTTTTCTTGGGTTTTTTTCTCCCATCTTCTTGAGACTCTCTAATTTCAGGATAGTGTTACAAGTTCAAAATTGAACGTAACCCATACACACATAGTAGCATAATAGCACATTATTGGCTTTGCCTGGAACAAGAGAGGAAGAAAAGAAAAAGAAATGTAAGATGACTGTACTTAAAATATAGATGTCTACTGGATTCCCTCTCTCTCTCAAGTTATTTACATGTCCATATATGAAATTTTACTATCTTAGCAGCAGTGGTAGTAGTGGTAGTAGTAGCGATGCATAATAATAATATTTAAGTAGTTTATCAGGAATGGTAGATCAGCAGGAATTCCAAAGACGATAGAATAAAAAAGAGATCATATTACAACAAGAGAGGTTGAAAGGAGACACACACCAAACAGCAACAGAAGAAGAAAAAACCAACCAACTTAACTTACCACTTGTCCTTTTTTTATTGCTGCTCAAAAAGTGAAATTAATTGACAATGACATTTAATCAAGAAGTGTGTGTGTTTCTTTATATGGAGTCTGTGTGTGAAGTAGCAAAGAGGATTCCATTAACAAGTAAGGGAAACAAGGATGAAAATGTTAATAATGGTAATCCAACTAGCCACTGTATCGTATAATAATATATTATTCATAAAAAAATGTACTATCCTGAGAGTAAATAGTGTAGTGGTAGTAGAAGAGTATAGAGCTGTTGCCTTGGTTAACAATCATTTTGCCCTTATTTGACTCACTCTCATCATCAAGAAACCGGAGAAGTTGGGAGAAGAAGGATCATCATCAGCATATCCATTGATTTGATACTTTGCGAGCTTTTAATGAAATTTTGAGGAAAACTACTACTACTCTCACATCATCAACTAAATTAGATACTTTATAAAGAAGAAGGAGAAGAAAAGGAGCAAAAAAACAACAACATCAACTATAAATGCTAAAAGATTTTGAAGCACTCCCATTTAATAATCCAGATTAAGTTTTTGTACTTAAATATAATCAGTTTAATAAAAGCTTGTTTTTCTTGCTTTTGTTGTTTTTCATGTTTTTCATCTTCTTGCTATGATACTTCTTCTACATCTACCCATATAATAGCTGTAAAATGTAAAATTTCTCTCTCTCTTCTCTCTTTCCTCTTTTGAAATAGCTTTGTGTGTTGGGTATGTATTTATGTTGCCTTTTTCACAAGGCACGCACAAAAAAAAAGAAAAACAGTTTTACGCGTGTATAACATCAAGAAGGGAAGAAAATGCCATTAAAATTGTAGCAAGTAGTGGAGTAGTGGTAGGGAACAAGAGACAAAGAAGAAGGGCAATATTATGGTATGTGACTGTGACGGTTCACTTGTGTCACACGCTGCCATACTTAGATGCCTTTATGCTCTATACTTACTAAACTAGACTACTTCTTCTTCTTCTACTTCTACTACTACTGCTGCTGCTGCTGACAATGAATCTATATATCTATCTGAAAGAGAAAGGATAAAGACTAGTGGTGGTGGTGGTGGTGTTGTGTGTGGTGGCGTAAATGTCATTTTGGCTGTGAATATATGGGCCAATTCCGTTCTGGAGAAGTGTGCTTCCTTTTGAGAAATATTATTATTACGGCTAAGGATGGACTAAAGGAGAAACATTTTTTATACGTTCTGTGAGACATGACGTTATTGAGAATATAAGAAGGAGAGAGAGAGGGAGAGGATAATGGTAAAAGAAACCATGATATTATTACAAACGCACAGAGAGAGAGAGAGACAGGGACAAGCATTCATTTCATAAGAAGATGATGTATAGCTATGCGTTTTGTGTGTGTCTGATGGAGAGAGAAGAGTGAGAAGAATGGAGTATCTGTGGAAGAGAAGGAAAAAAACTTGATGGTGGTCGAGAACACACACATGCATTGTGTATACATAGCTAATAGTATAATGGCAGGGTATAAGGATAAAAGAAGGAGCAGTGATGTTGGTGGTAGTAGTGGTGGTGGTGTGGCGGTGGCATAACCAGCAACCCTGACGGGAAGACTGGTTCAAGTCAAGAGAGAAGAGAGGAAGCAAGACCGACACACGCACTGGCACACACACACACATAAGAACTTTTGCTCCACTCCTCTCCTTATTCTCATTTAAGTAATGTGAGTATGTAGTAGTGAGTAAAGTGAACGCACTCACACACACACGGGCGAATGGACACACAGCCCCTCAACAACATCACTCTCTCTATCTATCTGCCTTGTGTGTAAGATGAGACGATGGAAAGTGGCAGGATATCAACTCAAGCAATAATGTATAAAACATAATATATCGCGTTTAAACCTTTTTCTCTTCTTCTTCTTTTCTAAAAAAGAATCACCCTGTAACTGAGACTTGCTTGGTCCTAAATAAAAAAAGGTTCCCTGGTGGTGGTGGTTGTTGCATTATATTTGTTGCATCTCTTATTTATATTGCATATCATGTAATGGACTGCAGTAGGGAAGCAGTAATGATAAAAATGTGTGCATTTTTATTTTTATATATTTCATCATGCTTAGATATATGTATGTACATTAAATATAATAATACTAAAGAATACTTTTTTACTTGTTTCCCTGCATGTTGCATTCTCCTTTTCCTCTTGCGGCTATTTACCATGTTTTTCAAAAAACTAAACTGGCTGGCTGATTTTATTTCTTTGTGAGTCTACTTATATGTCTATATATTTTGTGTTTTATATCATCAGAGTGTTTTTTTATACTGATTCCAATTCAAGCAAATCCCAGTGTCTTGTTTGCGATCCGATCATCTCTTGACTTGAAACTCACAAGATTTAAATTCCAATTGCTTGTCGTTGATGTGTATGTAAATATGCATTTTATTCATGTCTTTTCTTTTTATCTCATCTTAAATATTGTGCATAGTGCATACATTGTACCTATATTGCAAATAGCTTGACTTTTTCCTTCTTCCACCCTTCTTATTTATATGCTTCTAGCAGTATAAATATATATTGTAGGATTTTCCCTTGCTCCAGTCATATAGTTCATACTTGATTTCACATTTTTCCATTCAACTTGACTGCCTTTTCTTGTCTTGTTCATGTGACATTTACACGTTATTGTTGAAGACAATATCAGTTGAAAGCGTGTGTGTTCTGTACTGTTTTTGTGCTCAGTGTGCGTTTTTGATGACTAAAATATTATTAGTATGCATGTTATACATATATATACAGTCGAAGATTTTGATTTTTGATATGACCACAACAACCACCAACAGTACTGCAGAGTGTTCAGTGGAGAGAGAGGCATTCAAGTTAGTAGTAAATGCTTTTCGCACACTCCTGCACTGTCTTGCATCTGGAATCTGGAAACAAAAATGCGATGGGACATGTCGAAAAAGTGGTTGCTTTCCTCTTCCAACTTCCAACTGCACTTTGCCAAGCAAAGCAGTAGTGATGTGTATATATCAATGCAGTGCATTTATAATGATTATAATACCATGGATGAGTATATATATTTTTATATTTTGAGTATATATTTTATAATTTTGTATATATACCTATAAATATAATTTTGGATGCATTGCATCAGCAGCAGCAAAAGGAAAAAACCGCTATTAAAATGGAACAGCCATTCTTATTGTTATTATCATTGTTCTCCTCGTGATGTAGGGAGCAGAGCAATGGCAGTAGTGGTGGCAGCAGGATTTTTGTGAGAATGCAGCAATGGTCGTGTGCATAATTCTCTCCTTTTCTCAAACATCCCATATATTTCCACCCTTATTTTCACCCTATCAAACACAAGTATCAGCAATACTTCTTTTCATATCTTGTATTGAAATCTGTTGTGTGACGTTTACTTTTGCCACGGAGAAAGAAAAGAGAGAGAGACTGCACATTTATATGAGTATACTTGCAAATGATGATAAAAATAATAATAATAATATAGATACATAAAAGGAGGGAAAATAACCCATCTTTCTTACACGGTATCCAAGACAACGAAATAAATTCATCTCTGCGTTACCATTTTTTTTCTTCTTAAAATCTTTTCCTTTTTTCACCCTCGTTTTTATACTGCCCCGCGAATCTAGGGTCACATAAAAAAATACAGCAGGAAGTATTGTTGTGGTTTCTTACTTACACACTTTATTACCCAAATTTACATGACTTGTCTAACAATAAGTTTACCCAAAAAAATATCTACTATTAAATGCCATACTATAAAATATTGTCGCTAGTGACTAGAATTACCAATTTCTCATTTATATCATTATTATTACTTGTGTGTTTAAGCTTCACTTTATATTTGCTACTGCTTCCTCTCTTTCCAGTTCCTGTGTGTAGAGTTTCCTTGTCGCGGTTACAATATTTTTTTCCCTCACTTTTCATCAAATTATGTGGACCAGATACCCACACATTAATTTATATAAATATAGGTATACATACATTTTGTTTCTTTTTTGTTTCTTTTTAACATCCTTTGTGTATCCTTCTTCTTCTGTCTGTTTGCTCTTCCCCACAAATCACAAAGAAATTTGGGGTAATGGCTATTACGAAAATGATAGAGGAGAGAGGGCAGAGAAGAAAAAAAATCCCATAGTTATTTTTTTGTTTCGTATCTGCTGACTCCTGCTGCTGCCGCCAGCATGTGAGCATGACCACAATGATATCATCATGATGATAATCTTCATCATTATAACAACTATTACTAGAACGATACGGGTCTCTAGTGTAAACATTCAACTTTACAGGAAAAAAAAGAAAAGAAATTATTTACAGCAAAATAAATATCATCAAAAAAGCCTGCTTCCTCTTCTGTTCCAAAAAAAGAAGAAAATTTGCCATCTTTTCTTATTTTACTTTTTTTTTTGAAAAATTTGTCCTTATACAATCCATTATAATAATACATGATGCTGGGGAGTCAAGCTCATTAAAACTTTTTAAGAAAAAAAAGTGGCATCATTTTCCCTTGATTTTTTATTTGCTTAAAATTGAACAAAAAAAGAAAAAGTTATCCTTGTGTGTCACCTTCAGTTACACAATCAGTCAGCCATTTTATTCTAAATTCAAGGTTGTTTGAATACATATTATATACCTAATGACCTAATATAATAAATCAACCCACAGAAAAAAAGTAGCAAGTTTATTTATTTTTTTCAAGGGGACAAAGTTTTTTTCCTGCTGTTTGTACAAAACATGGAGAGAAAGAGAAAAAAAAGAAATGGTGATTTTAGTTTTGTGGTGGTTATTTTGGTTATGTAAAAACCGTTTACTTTTTATTTACTCCATTTTTTTATTTTCTTCGCTGCTGGTGTACTGCTGAGCAGCCAAAAAAAAGAGCTGATTTGAGACAGCTGCTATATTTAATATGATTTGTTACAAGAAGAAGCAAAAGGTATAAGATAATAAATGTAGTCTAGTATTTATATATATTATTGATAGTTTTCTTCTTTATACTAGACATATATGTATGTATATATTGGTGGGCACACACACATAGATATTTTTTTTGTCTTGATGTCTTAAAAAAAAAATTGTCTTGAATTGTCCGTAATGTTCTTCTTCTTCTTCTTCTTGTTTTGCTACTCCCATCTGTTCTCAAAATTGTACAAGAGGGAAAAGAAATTACGTTAATGAATCTCCTTCCACACAGAACTTTGTATCCTGCGGGTGTTCTGAACGAGGTTCATGATGATCATCATCGTCGTCGTCATGATGATGATGATTGGAAAGATGGTTTTGTGGTGGTGGCTACCATGCCATGCAATGATGGTATCGTGAAGAGAGAGAGAGAGAGAGAGAGAGAGAGAAACACAGCAGCAATACAAGTAGTAATGGAAATACGAAGAAAAAGATCGTCCGTCGTCTATAATATTTTTTTCTTCTCCTGTTGTACCATAAAATAATAATAAAAGCATTGAATATATAAAATTCTTTATATGTTTCATAATGCTACTTTTTGTTACATTAAATGCAGACTGCATCAGCATCAGCAGCAGACCCCAAGACTTTTGCCAGCAGCAGCTGTATAGCAATTTCAGTAGTTTCGTTTAGTAGTGGTTATGCCAAGTATATTACACATTTTTTTTATTGTTGTGTAGTTAATCATTTTATTCCTGCTGACATTATCCTCCTGAAAAAAATACAGATACAGTGAATTACCCCGACCACTACCACATCGGCGTCATCGTCATCATCATAGCAATGGTCCGCATAGTCCACACAGTTCAAAGAAGAACACAAATATGCAATTATTCATCTTTTGCATTATATCATCCATATTTATTCAGTGGATGTATATATGTCGGGTTAATTAGAAGGAGATCATCATAAAAAAAGAAAGAAAAAAATTTGATAGCAGCGTAGCATGACTTCTTTGGCCTCACTCACTACTGTCATTCTTCTTTTTGTAAATGTGTAGTAGCACAACAGTACAACGCCAGTATATACAAACAAACAAACAGTCTGACAATTATTTAAATTGTCGGACAGGGAGGTATTCTCTATTCCCCCTGCATAATTTAGCGTAACTATTTGCTGTAATACTTAATTAATGAATATATATAATACTATTATAAT
>JAITYZ010002239.1:0-15467 GCA_027744595.1 Paronellides praefectus
GTATTAACTGCTCGCATAACTGTTATTTCTAAATTTATCTTCATTCCTTTCTGTTCCTCCTAATGAATCTGAAATCTGAACTAAATACAATTCAATGAATGCTATAGTAGTGGTGGTTGGTTTTATGTACCTATGTATACCTATTTTGATTATCGTGTTTCAAAATGCTATTCATTTTTCTTGCTTTCAAGATGATGATAAATCCTGCTCTGATGACAGTAAAAATGACAAAACATTGTCGCAAGTACCGAATAATATACTTTTTTGGCAGGTGAGTTGACAAGCACTAAAAAAGGATTATGTCGAGGTGTGTATGCATATGAATAGGCTTATCGCCGTGCACAAAAGAAGCATTCATTTTCATTATGAGACAACATACAAGACACTACATGACATGCATAAAAAATATACGAACCGAATAATACTAACTTTAATTAGAAAAAAACTAGGAAGACGATGATGTTGATGATATGATAACGATAGCACACTAGTGTACAAAAACGCACAATATGATATATTTTTTATTTAATAAAAGTATATTAAATTTGTCTCAATTGTATTCAAGGTAATTACTTTTCCGGTCAAGTATGTTGATAGATCCATGTTGTGTTCTTGGTCACATCTTTTTTTAAATATATAATAAACTGGTAACTTATCAACTGCTTTTAAAACTTTACGACTATTTTTTTCTTTAAATGAAAACGTGTCTCACACCACATGATGCATTACCATGCACTACATAAGTACGTGTATACACTCACAAACTTACCAAATAAAACCATAACTTTTAAAACAAACCTGACTACTAAATCAAAAGTACTTTCAGATCATCGCCGGACCGGTAATATTAATATGCTTTATTCTTTGCATTTTGTTGGGATTTGTGATGATGATGGTGAAATTCCTCCACTGTACAAAAAAATAAAATATTTCCTTCACACAATCACCATCATCCCCACAACCATCACATTTTTCCTAAAAAGTCTGTATTCATCCAGGAGTGTAGTCAATCTCTACTAAACTGCAGGAATAATAATAACAACAATAACCTTGGTTGGTGTAACCCTTTCACTTGGCACACAATACACACAAAGTAAACAAGCTCTTTCTCCTCCACAAAATAAGTCACTCTAATATGATCAGTAGTACCACCTACAACCGTAAACAAATTACCCTATATTCATGTGTCGGTTTGTTTGTCAGCAGTCAGCAAAAACACACGCTTTCTTTTTTTGCAAAATAAAATATAGATAATGTTTCTTTTAAAGAAGCAATATCAATTATATACCTGGTCAAAAAATAATTCACACATTAATTCCTAATGTATGTAAAATACTATCTACAAAATATAGTTCTGCTTCCGGTTTCGCAACTTTGATCGCTTCCGATTATCCACACAAACACGAACACACATGACTGGGTAGTATATTTTTTTTATAACTATCGTTGTTGTTTTGTTGTACATATTATATTACTATGTACATTGGAATAAGCACGAAAAAATCAAGGCAGTTGTAGTAGTAGCCTTGGACGATGAATGATGAAAATGAATCTTTGCTGCTGCTGCTGCTGGTATTCCAATTTCCCATCTGCTCCTCTCTTTTTACTTCTTCTGCTGCTGCGTACGCCTCTAGAAAAATAAAAGCAATAATCTTTCAAAATAGAAAAAAAGCTGATACATTATTTTATTTTTTTACATGCCGTAACTTGTCCATCTAAATGGGATACATGCATGCATGAATATAGGTATATACCTAGATGGTCTCTTTTTGGATGGGGTTCCAACTTCCAAAAGGAGTGTGTGGACTCCACACTGTGGAGTGGAAAGATATATGTACATGTATCCTCCAAATGCAAAAATGGGGATACCGTCACTCAAGTCAACTCTAGTCAAGTCAGAGTAACACGGCTCGTTGCTCGTTATGTGTTGTTCGAAGAAAGTGTAGGAGCAGGAGCAGCAGCACAGCAGTGTGAAGTGAATGTGCTTCGTATAAGATACTTTCTCGGGAAATTCGGGGTTTATACTTATTCGCTATTTAATATGTGTATATAATATATTATACCACCTACATAATCATCATCAAACTACATGTTTGCATAAAATGGAAGCGTACAATGACAATGTTGCCATTATTATCATTCTGTGATGTAAATGGAATGCATGTAGGTAGATATTATGTATAAATAAGAATAAGATTTTTGTGTGGCTTCGTGGATTTCTGAATGAATAGGAGAAATCGCGGAAAAAGTTAATTAAACATCATATTTTTTTTTTAACTTTATGATAATATAATACAAGCTTGCTCATCTGTTAAAGGTCCAAAAAGGAGTAATTTAAAAAAGAAAGAGAAAGTAATTGATATTTTCATGTCAATAAAGTTTTGGAAAATAATAAACAATATTATTTGCAATTTAAGTAAATTAGTATTAGATTGTTGTAGAATAGCAATATAGTATTTAATTTTTGTCGGATTGAATTGGAGTCCAATCTTTGGAGAGAAAAATTTCGGAAGAACGTAGGAACGAAAGAGAAAAAGAGCTAGACTTAAAAATCCGTATTCAGACTTTGACTTTTTTTGCTTTGTTGTGTTACGTTGTGCGCGTGATAATAATGACAGGAACTAATATTTAAAGCAAGTAGTTACTATTTTATTACAATTTTATTAGGAACCAATAAATTTGTAGGAAATCATATTTTTTTCGCCGATATCGATGATGACATTTTGGCTACAAGTTAACTGTAGTATCAAGAACTACTTTTGAGAATTATACACTTTATGTAATTAAACTTGAAATGCGATCTCCGTTGTCTCTACCCCAGAAGACTTGCTGTAACAAGAAAAAGTTATTAAATTAAAATTAAATATCCTTTTATTTTAATTATGGATAAGATTTGCCAATTTAATTATCAATATAATTATAATAATAATGGGATAAAAATTCAAATTACTCTCAAACAAGTTTACATAAAATAAGTAAGTTTTATAAATGGTAATTAAGATGGGAATATATATATATATTCAATCGCAAATGGTTCAAAAAAATTTATTTATGGTTTTTTAAATGTTTAATTAAATAATAGATCTTTGTAGGAGTTGAGAAGGTAGCAGTTTGTGACTCGACAGTTGGTCGTGGTTCGCACCACCGTTTTCCGGTCAGCTCGCTCAAAGTTGGCTTTCACAATTTCGTAATATCGTCCATCCCTGAATTAGTTAAGTGTTAATTTTAAGTTCATATATTGATGCACCCATTAATTTTATATTGTATATCTACATTGTATGCCCATATATGTACGTACGTTAGAACCAGGCAGCTAAGTTTTAGACACTTGACACGAATAATATCAATAGCTTTTTGACCCTTGTCTGAAAATCGAAGGGCCTCTGGGTCCCATCGCAACTCCAGCCTCTCCACGTTACCACAATTATTTGCTATGGCGTCCATCAGTTGGTCGACGTGAATTTTGGTTGAGAGACGGTCCGTAGTACCCATAACGAGTATTCTTAAAATAATACCCAAACCAATTACTACTTTGTTGATACACTACTTCAAACTTATATGCATTTTACATCTTTTTTTTACTTTGCGGTTTTTAGAATGGGAAGAACCGAAATCCAAAGCTGATCCGTGATGTGAGGCATTCCCGCAAGACAAAGACCTCTTAGCTGAGGTCCATATTTCACAATGAATTTATATAGAGCCTCTTCGGATAAATTATCTGAAGCATCCAGGTCCAGAGCGACGAGATGTTTCGCATTGCCCCTTTCAGAGAACGCACGCAACACCTTCCGAAGTAGAACGATTAGACACAAAATAATATATAATAATATAGTGGCATTGAATTTAAAAATAAACAAGAAAAATTAATTTGAAATAAAAGATTAAAGTTACGGAATCATTAAATCCATCTTGTTGTCCTGCAGACAGCCATCGTAGAGCAGGCACCCGAACTAATAAATCTATTAAGCACTCTGTACTCAAATCAGTTGCAGTAATGTCTAGCTCTTGCAACGCAGTTTTCTCCCAATCGACAGCTTGCACGTGTTCGCTCATCAAGTCTTCATTTTAAAAAAATAATTAAAGTCAACTTAGCACATTTATACCTATAATAAGTAGCTGCAGTACTAAACTGAACTATGTGAATAATCTTTATACTTGTTTCATTTAAAACATTTTTTTAATATGTGACATATTGTCATTACATATATACAACTATAATCCTCCATGTTATCGTTATCAATAGTTTAAAAATAATATGGTCTAACCGACAAGATGGAGAACTTCGATTCCATTAATAAAGTTGTAAATTTTTCGCATAAACCCTTCCATAAAAATAACTTCCGAGAGGCAAATGCACATGTATCGAAGTTTAGTGGGAAAGGCCTAAATACAAATTAGACGAATGTTTGTAAAATGACTGCCAATGGCTTTAAAGAATAATTAAAATGCAAAGAAAAATTAACGACCACACACTTGCATGTCATTAAAGTCATGAAGCTGCATGGCCGTTGAGAAATCGAGCAGTATGTGAGTAAGATTTGGGCATTTAGACGCCAGTTCATGGAGAACCGTGTGGGTGATCAATTCCATGGGTAACTCCAGGTATCTCAGCGTTTGACTGAATCTTTGACTGAAGCGTTTAAAAGAATAACAACGGGTTTGTGTAAATTTTTCAAATAAAATAAAATAATATTATAAGTTTGAATTTGCCAAAGAAGACCTGATCAGATGAAGCAACGTTTCCAAACTTGTTACATGAAGACCCGAAATTTCCGGTCGGAGGGAGACGAAACTCCAAAGTCGAGTATCGTAAGCCACTTGTTTCCATTTCTTGCAGGTTCTTGACAACCGACAAAGTTCTTTGTGGGGAAGGTAAGAAAATATTTGGAGTAAAACTTTGTCAGGAAGCTTTTCAATTGTCTGTGAAAATTTTGGTCGCATTTACAAAAACAAATCCATTACATTTTAACTGATCATCAAACAAATACAAATAAAATGAACTTACCAGTAAAAGGAATAATAATTGAAATGACAATAATATGGTTCATATCATAACAACAATATCATTACCCACATTTTTTCCCCAAAAATATAACGCATAGTACATACACAACGTAAAAGAAATGGGTAGCGACTTGCTCTAGTAGCAAAACAGCCGCGTTTGGAAAGAAGAAAAAAATCCACTATAATGAACAATTCCAAAATCAGGGTCACAACCGTCACAGGTAAACATCATCATCATCAGTAACATGGTCAAGGATAACACTCTAAGGAATATCACCGGGATTCACTCCACTTTTATCTAATTCCTCTGCACATTTAATTTATACTCATCACAAATTTTCTCTAGAATTTTTTTTTGCACGAAACAATTAAAAAAACAAAAGGGGGAAAATCAAAACAAAACAACAACAAAAACATTAACGGTTTTGCATCACGAACGGTAAAATCTATATCGAAATAACTTGAATTTAAAATAAAATTTAATTTTGTGGAGATGGGGCTGACTACAGGGGAAAATACTACTCAACTTACTTTTGTGTGTACTGGAATGTTCAGTGTACTATAATAATAATAATGTTAATTAGAAAATGGAATGATATTTATAGATAGGTTTGTTTGGAACGCTTTGAACCACATTATTTCAGTTCAAATTAAATAGGTTTGTATAAAAAATATTAAAAAAATAATAATAAGTATATTTGGAGTGAAAGGTGAAAATATGGCATGAAAACAACAACAACAGGTGAACTAATTACCGTCCGAAAGCGTGGTGTGTCGGTTTGTGCAAATTGTGCAATTTCTTGAACTTGAGCTATTTGTCCCCATACCTGATTGAGATGAAGAGGGAATAAAAAAGTCAACATTTCTTTAAATTAATACATTCATCTAATTTATATAAAGTTCTATGTTAATTGCTAATCATCTTTATGTTCTTGTGAATTTTTTGCGTTCTAATCTAAATTACAATCACAAACACGGCACGGCACCAAACTAACTATACAAATTCAGCAAAAAAAAATATATTTTTTAATTTCTAACATATGTATATAGGTATAATAAATTACATTTAATTACAGGTAAATCATGCATACCATCAGGTACAAATATAAAAGCCATTCAATACGAAGTTCGTATTACGAACCAAACCACGTGCGACAATAATAATAAACTTTGTAAAAACCGAAATAAAATATATATCTAAACCAAAATACGAAGCAGACTAAACACACAAATATTTATTTTCCCCCCATTTGTAACCCCATTTCTTACAATATATTGTGTAGCGAAAAGCGAAATGTGATTTGTGTTATTAATGCAACAACAAAGCATCATATTCGCTTTGAAACGCATTATTATAAATATTATTTTACTTATTATAATTATTCTACACACTTACATCGGTTCCCAGATCCATTTTTGTTGGCGACGACTCCCTTCTTAAAATTTCTATAATTTGATGAGAAAGATGAGCTTACAAGGTATGAGAACTACTTACAATTCTACACGTATGATGATATTCTACACACCAATTAATTATCCGCTTTTCTAAATATTTTTATACATTAAGCACACCACCGAACATAACTTCCAATGCAGCTAATTGCAAGAAGAGCAGTAAATTTACATAATTTATTTATTTGCAAAGAAGTGTATATTTTATAAAATATCTTTACCTATAATTCTTTTCTTTAAAACAGACGTGGATATATGATATATATACCTACGTATATATATTATCTAATTAAAATGCTATCCCTCCCAACAAAAATTGATAAGACATAGGTTGAAGAGGCCCAAAAAATCAAACAAAATTGATCACAGACTAAGATTTTTACATTTTCAAAGAGTCAAATACTTTTGCGTTTGAAATAGCAAAAAAAACAGTTTTAAATACAGTGCAATACTCACTTCATTTATCTGATAATGATGATGGTGGAAGTAGGGTTTTTACCCTAGTGAAAATAAAGCAAAAAGTTTATGTTTTGTTTCAGTATACTTGTTATCATTATAATTCTCATCATTGTACTCTGTAGCTAGTTGCTATATGGTATTATGCTCGTCGACTTGGAAATCGGAAGTACAAGCGAGAGAAAAAAAAGTTTGCTGTCTATAAATAGTCTTTGTGTAACGATTCCTTGGAATCATTCCTCCTTAGCTGACGAGTCGTCAGTGACGACTTAACCAAACCTAAAAAACTGTCTTTCTTAAAAAACGTACAGAGAGAGAGAGAGAGCTTAAATTTAACAAAAGCATGTTTCAAAGAGAGAGAGCTTAAATTTAACAAAAGCATGTTTCAAAGAGAGAGATCTGCACAACATTCCCTCAATTATTCGAGTAGCAGAATTCACCTCAAATAAAATGTTTTAAAATTGTTGCCATAAAAAAAGAGTAGTGTGTGCTGCAATGCTGATATGCTTACTTGACATGATCCATTCAATCCAATGCAAGGAACATGAAACTCATTAGCGTTGCAAAATGAGAGACAGTATTGCTATGTATATGGTTATCAAGTAAGATATTTTATCTTAATAGCTGTATTGACTATTGTGCACTGTGCAAATCTGTGACGATTCAGTATTCAGTGATGGATTATTTAAGCTGTCTAATTACTACTTTTTCTATAAACCAATTTTTTTAGAGGTGGTGGTTAAGATAGCTTTACCCACCGAATTCATAGTCATTTCGTCACACAAGTTGGGTTTCACTTTGCTATTATTTAATTCCACTTGGGCTATTCATTATACTATTTTCCCTGACATTTGATGATTTTTTATAGCTTACGGAAGAAACGCAATTATACCATCACCTTGACTGCGGTCCTATATAATCATTTCCTTTTAGAACGGCTTTTGACGGAAATTAAGTTACTTTAGATTATGAAACTTCATTTTTCATTATAATATATGCTTTTTAAACTGCAACGCCTTGAGCATCATCTCAACAAATATGTCAGTCAGTCAATTTGAGCAGAAATGCTTACGTAGGCTAAAAAATAAATTAGACAGCTAAAATCCCAAAATCTCAACTTAACAAAGTCATTAGCTGTCATCTCGATACATAATTAAATTAATTATTATTCATTATATTATGCCATAAAAAAAATACGCAGCTCTAAATTTGTGTAATATTTATTTTTAAATTACACAAAAGCAAAAATAAAAACAATCAAACAATTTATTTATTTTGCTTTCAAAAAGTACTCACGCGCGCCATCAACTGAAAATCTTGTACACTTACAAGTACAACGTTGAGTTAGTATACTACTGACTTGACTGATGGTGGTGATGTTGTTCGTAGCATTCCTTCCTCCATATTCAATTCTCGCGTTATGTGAATTAAAACGCTTGTTTTTCTCCCTTTCAAATAGGCAACCGTTACAATGTACACCATTACACAGAATGTACATGCCGAGATTATAAACGGTACACATGTTACTCTACAAAAACACGCTATACAATTTGTGATTTATCCTCATAAAAATATTATGTACCTCTTGATACAAAATCGAAAAAAAGTAAATAAATACAACATAATAAATTTCTTTATACAACAACAACGCTATGAATAACATGATGTAATGGGATTATTTGCTGCACATTTTGCTCGCAATAGAATGCATTATTATGCACGCTACAAGGGAAAAAAATCCTTATAAAAAGGGGTAAATTGTATTTTTTACAGGTGTATCACCTATATTTCACCTGCATAATCATCATCATCATCATCAACATCAAGCTTCCCTTGTAGATAAAAATTACTACACTTGCAACAACTTGGTAACATTATTAGCTTTAGGTACCTTGCCAACAACAGACCATAGACTAACGTGTAGCTTCCGTTTTACAATCATCATCAAAGTTGTATCGATTGGGTATAATTTGTATGTAAGTAAGCGTTAAAAAGTGAAATTTTAAGAGTATGTATGACTGTCTACAGGAGTCGCACTCTATTTTTGCTATTTGCAATTTAAAACTGAAAAAATGAATTAAGTGAATGAACTACAGAGAACAATTTAAGCAATACCATCAACCTCTATTTTTGCAAAAAAAAATTTACGCATTTTCAATTTTTGTGTACAGATGTATTGTGAAAAGGGTTCTTCTCTTTATCACGACAACAACGACAGGAGACGAATAATGGCACATGCATATATACCTACCATATATATATATATTGCGTGTGTAAATACAGAGCTCAATAGAAATGAAAATACCAAGTATAAATTATAAATTAAATGGTTAATCGTCATCCTAATAATATCTACTATATATTTTATGTCTTTGCTTTGTGGGCTACTTTTTTTATTTTAGCTTTCAGTTTTTCATACAAAGGAAGCTTGACTACATGGTAGTTATTCTACTTGTGAGACACAGAAAGATGCAGTTTCATTTCAACTTTTTTTTGCACGTTATAAAGAACGCGAGACAAAAAGGTTTGATGCTGATGATGATCACTCCTGACTTAAATATCTCTCTCTCTCTCTCAAACTCATCTCATCTTACTAGCTTTTGAAATCGATTGCATTGAAATATAAAATGCAATGATGTTCTCTTTTAGAAAAGAAAAGAAGGGGACTTGTGCGCTGAAAAAAAAATAAATGTTAAGCCGCACACAAAACAGGACAAACAGTAATGTTGAGGCAACAACCCTATTTTTCAAAGTTTCGTCTCGTACATATGTCGCAGTATATATTTGGCAAGAATAATCATATGATCGAGGACAGAGGAGAAGGAGCAGAAGAAGAAAGGCGAATTTCGTATTCATTCAATTGAGTAAGAGGATCGTAAGGTGATATATGATATGACGGCGCTCTACTCTACTCAACTGGGGATGCGGACTCGACTCTTTTTTATCTTCTTCTATTTCCTCCTCTCTTCTGTGCTCCTGCTCTGCGTCTCACAAAATTTACAACCTGATAATGAATAAATATATGTGCGACGCACAAAATACCAAAAAGCAGAAGAGTGCAGTCATTATTATTATTGTTGTTATCATTGCTGTTTAGATATTCATGCCGTGTCACCTCTTCTCCTCTTCCTTTCCACGTTGCAACTTGCAACAAGCATGCAATAAGATAATAATATATGCATTTTATGCGTTTATTATAATAACAGTAAAAAAGGAAAAGAGCACATGAAAATATTTTCAAATCTGACTTTACGTTACGTTGTGATTTTTATGTTACGTAGGTATAGGATATATTGAGTGATGGTGCGGTGGTAGTGCTGACCTAGAAGAACATATAATACTTTTTTATGATAATTAAATATTTTTATTATGAAGCTGGTCATCATGATAAGATTACAAGATGAGGATGATGATATGTGAGATGGATGATGACATGATATTCTAACTGAAATATATAAATAAATAAGGCCGCGTAACACAATAAATATTAAAATACTTCAAACGAAATTTTTATTACTAAACAAAAAATAAATAAAAAGACAGCTTTCAGTTTTCATTCCAGCTGGAAAGAAACTAATATTTTTGTTCCTATTATCTTAATATTTTGAAGTAAAATGTTTTCTTTATCTCTCAAGGCATAATTATTTACATAAAATAACATTGCCACTAAAAGTCAAACAAATTTTGGAAAATAACTCGCAAAGCTTGTCATTCATTAGCGTACGTCTAATGTATTTTTTCCGGGAAGAACAAAACTTCCAAATAAAGAATGAAAAACAAAGCAAACAAAGCTAGGCTCTAGGCCAACTGTAAAGATTTTTAAAAATGAAAAGAGCCAACATTATCAATGTACTTCCTTAAAGTAAGGTAGTAAAACAGAGGGAGCGTGGAAAAAATAAATAATTTGTTTAGAGATACCAAAAAGAAAACAAAGTCTGAAAAGGAAGAAAAATACTCATCCTTCTCATTATCATTATCACAATGTTACCAAATGCCTAACAAAAATGTGTACAATATTTGCTAGTCTCCCTTCACAATACAATACACAGTAGTACTTTTTTTGGTTTGATGACTTTTGTTTTTTTCTGCATAAACAAAAGCAAGGTATATGTATTTACGTTACAAGTACCCTAATATTCACTTGTTACTTGTAACATTTTGCTACAAAATTTAGCAACAAGAACAAGTAATTTAGTGAAGTAGTGCTTGATGATGATGATTGATGATGATGATGGTTTAAATCTGAGGCTATAGGTAGGTTTGTGTTTACTTATCTATGCATATCACATATTTCTGCTGCGTACTAATAAAACCTGTGCAAAGACCTCTCTCTCTCTCTCTCCCCCTCTGACTGTCTTACTTTTTTTAACGAAGAAGACTAGGCAAATGAAAAAGCCAAGTTTTTCAAGACTTTGGTAAAAAATTAAAAAAATACTAAAGACCAGTATTTGGTTGGGCTGCTGCTGCTGCTTGTGATTTAAGAATTGAAAGAAGAAGAAGAAACGTGTATGCTAAAAATGTAATAATAATAAATATGCATTTAGGTATTACATAGTTTCTTGTAAAGATGCCTTTGAGAGATTCACATCTTCCTCATAATATTTCCTTAGGATCCCATGTACAAACATAATATATGTGTGTGGGGGGGGCATCTAGCAGCAGCAGCGTCGTAAAAAAAATGTACTGGTTGTTGTGTGCTTGTGATGTGATGGTGGTGGTAAGGTAATGATGGCAAAAATGTGAGTGAAATACAATGATCTGCCTGAAAGATTCCTCTTGTTGAGCTTGTGAGCAGCAAGCAAGAAAAAGAGGCGATGAGTTTTCGAAAAGGATAGAGGCAGCAAAACCAAGTAAGTTCAGTATGGTATAAGCTTTGCTTGCAGTAGAGTGCGAGTGTTAAAAAAATATTGAAGGAAACCAACAATGTTGAATGCTTAGGTACCTAAATAATATATATATAGCTATGTAACATGATGGCAAGGCGTAAAATAACAAGAAGGAAAATCTGTTCTCCTTCTGTTCAGTTTCTTTTCATTTGAGTTGAAGAGAAAGACACTGTCGTCTTGAACAATCTTTTCTCACATTGTACAAGTAGGGCTGACAAAGTCCACACCACACACAAACGCACGCTATATAGCTGTAAAAACAAAATAAGGCACGCAGAGAAGAGGAGCATTTACTATGCTGTTTTTTTTTAAGAAATAAAACGTGTGTATAATATTTATGCGTAGACTTATGGTTTCTTCTCGAACTTACTTAAGATCAGATTGAGGACTGCTCTTTATACTTCCCTTCCTGGTTTACAATATTTTTTTTCTTGTTCAACTGTTCATTCAATCTTTTACTCATTCATTCAGGTTTTACAAGTGCAGTTACATACGTAAATATAATACCATGTAAAAAAGTGTATTGACAGTTTTTTTGGCAAGGGATTTTTTTTATAAAGAAGCAACATGAGGGTATGCCAGAATGCAAAGATAGATTGAAAAGTGAATTTCGAGACTTGGTTGTTTTTTAAATTCTATTTTGTGTGTGTATTTATGTTTGTATTGTTGTTATAGTAATAATTAATAAAAAAGTAAAATTTTCGAAATGAAATAACAACTCAATGAAAGCAGCTAAAACATCCTTCCTCCTGGAAAAAAAATTGTACAAAGTTTTACCTTATTTTGTAGAAAGGAATAATGTAATATTAATACACAGGTAAACATACATTCGTTCAAAAAAATATTTTAGCCAAGCGGTACTTGACATTTTATCAGGCAACTGATTAATTTGTTCCTTATTGTTTTGCATAAATTGGAAAAAAAACGTTTTACTTTGTTCACAGATTTCATCAAAGTTGAAAAATATAGCGACCCGTAGGCGCACTCCACAATGTGGAGTCCACATTACACAAGCCAACGACACACCGACAGATTACACAGATCAATTAAAGTGATAATATGAGATGAACAGATGAACAGGTGAACTCTTTTGTTGACATTGTATGACGAATAATGGCGTGTTTTAATAATACATTGTTCGCGTCCATTTGATAATCTAATCAAATTAAAGTAGATTTTGCATAATATTGTATTGTATTCTGTGGACCATGCAAAAAAATAGTGTAAAGTAAACATACCTATCTACCTTGTGAACGAATGACGTGCAAAGCAGAGCAATATCATCGAAGAAACAAAATCTGCATGCAGTTTTTTTATGCAAACATTATTTTCCCTTCAAGTTCATATATAACTAGCACTCCCCCAACCTTCCCCCCACCAAAAAATAAAGCTGCTGTTATTTTGCAAGTCATTCTAAATCCAATTTTGTCTATGAAAAATTGTGTCTCCTTGCGTGATGCTGTGTGATAGCGGAACTCAAGCCACTTGAGTTGGCTTACAAAACGGAAGAGAAAAATTGTGCTGTTGTTGGGTTATCAACACTATTGTTCATCATTTTTGTTGTTGTAAAAGTGACATAAACAGGAAAACAAAAACCTTCCAATCCTTTCCAGTAACAAAAAAAACGATTTGAGAAGAGAGCAAAAGTGAAGTTGGAAGTGACATTTATTGTCTCTTGGCAATCTGGTAGTAGCATCACTCCGTTGTTTACTGTGAACTGAAAATATTTTTTTCTCCTAAAAATACACGCTACTCCTCAATGACTTGTGCATGTGTAAGTGTAATAATTTTGGTGAGAGAACGAAAGGGGCTTATCAGTTTTTCAACTTTTTTGTCATTAACAAATTTTTATCAGCCGTACACACACACACGCTTACGTTATTGAATGTTCACCTACGGAAACAATACACACTTTACAAAAAGGTTGTATAAACACAAGTGGCATGGCATTTGCACAGTTGTCAAGTCAGTTGAGTTGACTTGTCTTGTCATTGTCACCTCCTTCTCCACACCACCACGTTGCTAAATCAAATATTACATATTATTTTGTTAGGACTACATAAAAACTTGAGTTCATCATCATCATCATCATTACATTATCGTTGTACAATATTGAATATTTTGTACAGCAGGAGAATAGCTTCTGTACTGCTGTGCTATCAAAATCATCATCACCATTGACACTGGAACCAATTTTTGTGCATGTGCCTTTTGTAAATTGAAATTTCAAGTAAAGTGAGAAAAGAAGGAAGAATCAAAACTCAACAAGTTATGATTGTGATGGTCCACAAAGTGTCAAGATAGCAAAATAAGCATGCTGTCCAGCAAAAGAGAGACAGAGAGCGAGAGAGAGACAGAGAGACAGAGCAACTCTCTGATAAAATAAATAAGAATGACTGACTCTTGACTGAATTGATCGTTATTCTGGCTTTTGGTTAGGCTTAGGCTTAGTCAATTATATATGCACATAATATTATTATTATTGGTTAGTTAAACCAGTATCACATCGCCTCCACCACCACCACCGCGTCATCAGCTTCATTACATAGAGCAGCAGGAGTCGCACTCCAACTGAAAATATCATTTTCCAGCATGCGAGCATCATCATCAACATCCCCATAATGTACCATCATCATTCTATCCTATATCAACTCAACAGCTCAAATAACGAGAGAAGAACAAAGACTATTCATCCAACAACAACAACAGCATAGCAGAAAGAGGACTTTTTTGTTATATCGTTTTCAATACTTCTCTTGAGCATCACAGTCTCTAGTCTTTGAGCACGGACGGATGATGATGGAACACATGCTGCTTACTCCACACAATTATTATCAAGTCAAAAAGATAAGCCTGTTTGGAATAAAAACATGATTTGGTGGAACAGTGCATGTCTAATAAGTAGCAGTAGCAGCATTCACTGTCGTTCATGCAAGTGACAATAATCAAATCAAAATCCTGGAAATAAATAAAAATTAACAAACACAAAAAATAAAAACATTTTATTCCAAGAATTCGATTAAATACTACATAAATAATCATAATTCCGTTTTATGCAAGTTAAAGTGAAAATTGTGTAAAAAAAAGTGTATGCATTTTTAAAATAATACCGGAGGCGGGTGGAACAGTGTTTTCGTACAATTTCTACATGCTATTTAAAAAAAACTTTGTCATTACTTCAGCAAAAAATGTGTGGCAGTTATAAGGGAGTTAAATAGTGCATAACATAGTGCATAACATTTATAGAGAAATAAAAAGAAAAGAAAATGTGTCAATCGGTTCAAATAAAGAACTGAGCACAATAGCAATAGCATATACTCTTTCTTTTTAATCTGCCAAATTATTATTTTATTAGCGATTGGTCCTTGAAAAAATTACATACTTACGTGCTAAAAAGAATGATGGTTTGTGTAGAAACCACAAGAATAAGCCAATATTATCTTTATTACCAAAGTGTCACTAATGGCTACATAGTTGTATTACATCCCCTTCTTCTCCTACTCTCTTGAAAAGAGTCAAATTAGATTTTTTTGTCTTTTTTGGTTAAAAAATATATATCTGATATATATTCAAACATATTTTTACTCAACTCTTTTTTTTTGCTCAGTTCAAAATAATATTTTTTCATAGTTCCTATTTGAAAAAAAAAACAAAATCTTTTGATTACCA
>JAITYZ010002240.1:0-18841 GCA_027744595.1 Paronellides praefectus
ATATCTAAGACGTGTAGGTATATGGTACGCAAATTGTAAACACTGACTTTCTCATTATTATAAGTGAACTCTAAAATTTTGTTACCACTACTGGTCGGGATGTGTTCGTTTTTCGGTTTTAAAAGTTTTTGCTACACCTGGGTAAATTTATGTAATATGTAGTCAATCATGATATTACTAGAATAATTAAAATCACTAATATCATAACATAAGTAAATACAAACCTGACCATTTGGTACCCTATAAAAATCTGCACTTTCAAATATTGTAGTTGAAATAGGTTTACCGTTGAAATGCATTATTAATACAATAATAAAAGTGAAAGAGCAGTAGTAAAAACACACACATAAAACTTTGGTCATAAAAACATATACATAAGTAGCTGTTTTTTGACAACTTTTCCATGATTTTACGGCTTATGACTTTTTATGGTATTTTTGTCTTCCAAGTGCATTACACTGTCTGATACCCTGAACCCATCACCCTTTTGCTCGAATATCACTTTTCCTCTCGATATAAGGTTGCATCTCCATTTATTTGTAAGCCCAGGATTTACTTGGAAAGAAAGACCTGTCAGCCACAGTTATGGTTGTGTTCTGAAAATGTAAAATGGAGAAAAATCGAACCTGTAAAAAAGCGTAGATAAACATATAGGTATTGTTAGAAAAATGGGCAGCGTGGGTAATGTTCGTTCATGAACTTGCATTGTATTTTTGGTCAAGAGTCAAGATACTCAAGAGTGACCAAACTTTTTCCCTTGTAAAATTTACGATTGCTCTCACCCACTGTTTGTCCAACAATTGAATTGTCTCAACTCAAAAAGCAACCGAGAGTTAAAAAAAAAAAGTAAATTCAGTGTAATTTCCGGTATATAAATTATATACTTATACGTATGTTTTATCCCTTACTTTATTTTCCAAATAAAAAATTATCTGCGCCAAAAATATAAAATGCACGATTTTGTAAAGGATGCGATCGAGTAGAAATAGTGTGATAAACAGGTTGTGAAATGCACTTTTCTCTTCTTTTGTGGAATATTCTAACCAGAGGCTGAATCAAAATAGATGTAAATTAGGGCAGTTCCCTGCAGAAAAGGACAAATCTTCTAAGCAAAATGAATGAATACAATGGAATCCAAGTATTACATTTTTAGCAATATATAGAATCTCCTACATATTAGGGTATTCATTGTATAAAAAATATACATTGGAAACATATATATTAATACGAAAAGTAAGCTATAAAATTCAATATCCGTCGGTACAAAGGAATGTTTTACTTTTCAAACGAGCACAACTTAAGCACAAAGTATTGAAGTCGACATAAAAGAAAGAGGGAAAAGAAAGCTTACATCGTCAATCTTTGAATTTGTATTTTGTAAATATTATATTATGTAACGATGTGGCTAGATATTTATGTATACCTGTGCACCTTATATATTTCCGGAAGTCGGTAAATTTTGCTTACATGTTGACAAGAAAAACCTGTCGCTCTCAACAAGACGCTTACCTTGTCCCATGAATTACAATACCGTAAGTTTCAACTTACCCCAAAAATATCAAAAGAGAGTTTTGAGAAATAAGAATTCCTATAGGCTTTGCCTATATGCTTCCATGCTCGTTCTTGTTTTGGTTATTCTGAAGCCATAGGGTAATAGTGCGGTATTTTTTATTACAGAAGGCACAAGAGAAAAAGATAAATGGGAATTCGTTAGGCAAGGTTGTTCGCGCAAAAAAGAAAATAAGTATATTCGTTCATTTAATAATATATTTTCCCATTATTTCTCTCTACACGTTGTTCCCGGTAAATGAATATTTTCGTTAAATGAAGAAAAAATCTTCAAGGAGCTGGAAAGGGCGATATAAACAAGCTTTACTGTAGTGAGAATCAACTTTATGTTGTGATTTAGACTACATTATTATAAATAAAACGCATAAATGTACGACGAGGACTCAAATGAAGATTCAGAAGCAAGAAAAAACATAGCGTATTACACAAGTGACCTAGACACACACAAACATACAGTGAAAGGAAGAAATGAAATGGATTTTCGTGTTGCGTGGATCCAGTATCTATCCATCCTCTTCCTCCTGTGGTTGTACGTATGTATGCATATTTTTTTTTTTGCAAAAACGGCAGAATTTCTTGTTGTTTCTTCCCTGCCGCTATTTCTCTTATATGTTGACTGTTCCCATTGGAATGTTGAAGCATCTGTCATCTGGGAAACAGTGGAATTATGATTTATGGCCATTTGGGATTCAGGAAATGGCATTTCATTTCAAACAATGATGGTATTCATCTCCCCCCCTCTCTCTCTCTCTCTCTCTCGAACAAGTGGAGTGAGGAACGCTGGGAGAAGTCCTTGTTCATATTTGATCATCGTCATATATCATTATAGCACCACCTTCCAGTAACCCAGAATGTGTAATCTCTGGCTTTGGCAGGATAAAGGATGTGTGATCAATAATAATTCACAGGAAAAATCACATTTCATACTGTGGCTCTTGATCATAACCAATGATGATGATGATAAAAGTAGAATTCGACGATGAATCTACTTTTTTATGGGATCTTCAATCTCACTCGACTTAGGTTTAGCCAATCACTCGTAAAATGTTATTTTTTTTGATTTATTCATAATGATATATTTTATTTTTCGCCCTAGAAAACAAACCAACGTAGTAAAAACAAACTTGAAAGAAACTTGTAAATCGATTTTTTTTTCAACCAGGAAGAAATTAACATGTACATGCGTGCGTACGTAATGAATTTGTCAAATTTTATGATAATCCCGTGAAGAGGGAAAGGGCTGTTGTGTAAACACAAACATACACGTGACGTAGATATAGATTTAAATATTATGTTCTTATCATCATTATTGTCACGAGGATACGGGACGGCGCATTCTGTACGCGTATTTTCCTACCATCGTTATATCATAATGCAAAATGAATATATATTCACAACAATATTTTTTGGCAAAGTTATTCAACTAAAATCTGAAAACTAACTAACCTTTTATGACAGTGGAAATGCAGAAAAAGCATTTTACTGTTGCAGAAAAGGCTGTGTAAATACATAACAATGTAAGCACATACACTAGACATGTCAAGATGTATCTAGCCGTTTAGATTTGAGTCACTTGTCAGTACTCTATCAGTATTTACTTAAATATTATATGCATATACCCATGTAATGTTACATGGTTACTAGTGCTTGGCATGTTTGTTTGTGTGTAATTTGTTTCATTTACTTTTATTCATATTTATTTACTTCATAAAAGATGTCATCCATAGTGAATAGTGAATACTACAATATATATGATAACCAAGAACTGCGTTGGGAAATGGGAATACTAAATACTATACTTATGACGGTAGTCTGATAAAAAATATGATATTTTCTGTCGTTTGTTTTGTTCCAGAGAAGTCAAATAATTTGCCTAGCTAGGTTGCTATTGTGATTATGTGCGTATGTACAGAGATAAAAAAGGAGAAAGTGTCATTGTTTATCTTCGATCAGAGCATGTGACTCTGCTTGTCTGGTTTTATGGAAAACAAACGTATTAAATGCATAAACTTGCCAAAGATACGGAAAATAACTATGGAGATAAAAAAGAAACAACAATAAAGTACCCGTGCATGGCATGTGAAAGCTTCGACATACATGACGTATGTTAAAACTACACCTGGACCATTACTCCTGAAGTTAGAACAACAAACAGAAAGATATACATGGAACAGGAGGTTCATATAAGCTTTGTATGTATTTCCAATAGGATGAGTTGATATCGCTTTGATGTTGGAAAGTTTTTGAAAGATTATATAAGGTAGGTATTAAAACAATAAAATAATGATAGAACCAACTAATAAGTCTTTTAATACCAAAATTCATTTATTGAACATGGATCAAAGGACAAAAAAATACGGTAGAACTTCTCGAAGAGTTGGTCTGATACATCATGATGCAAGGAACTTATATTCATACCTATTTGTATTGTCATAGTCATTTTGTTGAGCTAAACTGAGTTTAATTTGCGTCACTACAAACTATAATAGTAATGAGGATTACGTTATGCGTAGATCAAATGCTTACTTGCGTGCAACTGATTTTTATATTACATGCTCACTTAACCTGTTCTATTTCAAACAATCATGCATAAATTCAAATCTAGACTTCCCCAAAAAAAACAAGAGAAAAAAGTGTTGAGTTTATAAAGTGATCTCTTGAGTAGATTTCAAAACTTATATCCATTATCGTTGTTGACTGTCGGCACTGTTATGTTTCAATTTCTAGACTTGAGTTGAAACGTGTCTGAGGCTTTCGTTTGGGGTTCCCAGAAATTTATGCTCAAAATGAAAGTCAGTTGCAGTTGGTTTGGTTTGAAAAGTAAAACTCGGTTAGTTTTTCTTTTGTCGGTTGGTAGATATCTCCTTTTTACAACTTGTCTAAACAAATTATGTATACGTATACCTACCTACACAATGGGTTTGCAAATAGTAAAAAAAGTAATAAAGGGGAACCGTTCTAATACAAGAATACAGATAATGCAACTGACAACTACTGTTTAATTTATAACATTCTTACCTTTCAACAAAATGTTGCTTCCAAAACTACATTCATTCTTAAATTTGTCTGCAATTTGCTGCGTTGACTGTCTAGTATTTATTAAGAGTCACGTATGGTTCTTCTTTATCATTTCACGTTGTTTGCCGGTCGTCCGTCTTCAGATTTTCTTCAAAACTATTAGGAGTTGTCAAATTCTGTTTTCAGGAACCAACACCTTAACGTGAAGTATGATGTTCCTGCCAAATGTATGTAAGGACGCGCAGTTTTCGAAATTTATTAAGAATCTTAGAAGAACAGCAAAACATTTCAATACTATTAGGAACATTACTGTTTGTAGTACTAATACCAACAATATCGGTTTTTCCTTATAGCTTTGCAAAGATTTATAGGTGTAATAATCTCATTTTACATTTTGTAAGGTTACCCAAAAACTTCATCAATCAGCCCATCCCACACAATTTGTACATGTAAATATGCTTATATACCTACTTTATGTTTTGATATTGGAGGAGCATGTTTGTTTTAATACTATGTTTATGGCAGCCTAGTGGCATATTCATTATTTTAAACATTTTGTGTTAGTAGTTCACATTTCACATCTTCTATATCCACTCCGACGCCGAAAAGATTTAAAATGAGCTTGTGTTGCCCACGAGTTGAATGTTGTGAAAACTGACGAAAATAGGATCTTACGTGTGTGTATGGAAGGGTTTCAAAACTCCTTTTGAGCCTTAATAAATAACGTTTGCTATAACTTGTAAAATTTATAGACACAACCACTCAGTAAGTACACGAAAGCGAATGGTTTTTTAAAGCAAAAAAATGTAGCTTGCCTGCACCATCTGAACTACTTAGGTATATATGTTTTGTATACATATTTATGTTATATTTATATAAAATTGTTAAAAAATTGATTGCAATGTTTATCCTTGAATTCATGTAAAATGTCATCAACATTATCCTTCATCCTTAAGAAGCCGTATAATTATTATTCGAAAAGTTGATGCATGTTGTGTAAATTCTTGTCAGAATACGTTTGAAAACGACAAAATCGTAAAAATTGGCTGCATACATAAATCCTTTGGTATACTCATTTACAAACAGGCAACCTTCAAAACGAAAAAATACTTTTAAACGTAAAAAATGTTTTGATTAATCAAGATCGTTGACACAGAGAAGCGAAAAATTCTGTTGAAGCTTAGATCATTACTTCATTGCGAATTTCATATTTCTTTTCTCCACATTTGACATTAAAGTTGATAATTTAGGAATAATGATTTGATTGTTATTGCATGGATGAAAAATATAGGTAGTCACTCACTCTAGAAAAATACGAAAAAGTGATTTCATTGAACACAATGTAAAAATTTATTTCGATTTGAGGATATTCGCTAATTTCGTAGTCTGGCTTTAATTTCAGGTAAAACACAAAACATAAATACCTATGTTGTACAGCTGCTACACTGAGTTTTCATTTCGAAATTGAACATTACTTTACGTATAATTTTTATAATAGTACTTACAATTAGTTGCATCCATAACTATTATTATAATTATTTTGTACGCATTTCATGACAATAAATAGGTGACATGGTTGCACTAACTCTGGAGTATTTACAAATAATGTATCAAAAAAATCATTGTTATCTGCCGAACCATAATATTGTTGCCATTCAAAAGATCCCAAGTAATCTCAAAATGAGTATGACAGCTTCAAGTATGTACGGATGTCATCATCCTAAGTTAACGAGGCTATACAATTAGTGGCAATTTGTACTAATTACAAATAACACCTCTGCGTCACCAGTACTATTCTCAATATCATATCATCATTATTACAAGATGGAAAGCATCAACCGTGTATGACAGTAAATTCTTGTTCGGGAGCGTGCCTGTTGTGCTTGGTCTTTGGATTTGTATTAATGTAGGTACTGTATAATATATGTATTATGTGTTCGCAATGGTGTACAAAAAGTTTGCAAATGGCCTGTTGTTCTGCTGACATGACAGTATCATTGCATTCGGTCCACCAAATGTAAATATGAGCATGCATAGTATGAGAGATGACACTTGATTGACTGCCTTATTTTGTGTTGAGTCTACTACTACTACTTTTTGTCCCAGGTAAAGCTGATAGGTAGTTGCACAGTGAAGAGTTAACTCCTTGCACACACCTTTTCCTGCCGTAGATCACTAGCAGTATAGTCTCTCATTTATCACAACCGCATTTTCTACACACTTGTTTCAGTAATGTGAATGACGACCCTGAAGCAGATAATATAAAAAATATAAAAGTTTGAATAGTAATAACATGTTATGTATGTGCAAAGACATTTGTTACTCTTTCGGTTCTTTGTCTTTCCACGTTGTCTGCTCGCAACGAGTTTTTTTGGTAGACGACAACAACGATTAGTAAGTTTTGAATTATGTTTTCTAGAATCGATACTTTATGACATTAGGTTGGATAAGAGTGAACACCATTTAAAAGTTTTTGATGAGTAACTTGTGTTAATGCGATCCCCTGGGAGAAAAATGGTGAAAACTTCTAGAATAAATACATCCTTGGCAAACCAGTGTAACAATGACATATTATATAAGTTACCCAGTTTTAAAATATTTAAAACTATGTCACTAAATTAAATATAGTTCTTAACTATGTTTACTTCAGAACAGCAGTAGCAGCAGTTTTTCCTCACACCTTAACATACAGGTTTAGTGCCATTATTACTTAAACCTGCCCTGGTGCGTGGTCAGTAATCCATGAAACTATCAGCTTTAATTAAACATAACTATCATATTTCCGTACACATAACCTAATAACTAGACCATAATATTTCGTTAATATGAGTAAAATCCGTCTCCCCGACTTAAATTTCCGCAAGTGTTAGTTTGTTTGCTGTATTTTAGCACATCATAATAGCATACCAGTAGCGTTGGGGCATCATGAGATGTTTATAGTTTTTCCTTACTGCATGCGTTTTTATATCCACCGTGTTATCGCGACAAAATGTGCTGCCATTAAAACAGTATGAAACATATTGTTAGAAGGAAAGTGTAATCATACATTATGCATTTGATTTCCGCGTCTGTTATGATGTCATATTTTGTGGAAGTTGGATGATGAAGATTCAGAGTATTCTCAAGTGTTTTGATGCGTCAAGCGACGTGACACAACATGAAAACCAAATTAATTCAATTATCAATTTATCTGTTGGGAATATTTACAACCTCAACAAGAATACTTCCAGTATCAATAAGTAAAATACCTAATGCAGTATATTTTCTGTATGTTGTATGAGCATCTCAGCATTCTCATCTCAATCACTATGAAATTAAAAACCGTAGTTCAAGCCATGGTCCCCGAAGGAAATAATCTATATATCTCAACAAACACAAAGCAAAAAATCATATTCGACGGGGTAATTGTCAATAGTGTTGTTTTGCTTACAAGGGTATCACAGTAGCACACACGTTTCAACGTAGATCAGCCAGTAAAGCAATAAGTCTTACAAACTTTGGTTTTTATAAGACAGTTTTTGTTACACTTTGTTCTACATGATACGTAATCACGTATCACGTGAGTTTAATAACAATAAGATTATATCCAACAAATATGTGTGTTGTTTAAGTACAAATGTAAGCTGTGTGGTGTGTATTGGTGAGAATATTAATCAATAAAATAAATCAATATTATATAATTTTTATTTTCTATTTGGCTAATAACTACGTCGTAGTAGTTAAATTTGTGGAGGGACGGATGTGTGTACCTGACGCACGCTAAGACGAAATGAAATGAGCAGGCGACCTATAAAGAAGCAACAAGAATCGTTTTCTTTTGTATAAATTAATTCATATAGTAGGTCCTCATTGACAGCTTTCAGGCCTTGCTGCCTCGGAGAAAAAAACTTGATTAATGACTGTCTGGGACAACATGAAAATATGAAAAATATAACCAAAGTTCCAAGTTCTTTTTTTCCCTTTCCATTGATTGTTAAGGTTTGTTTTGTGTGCCTGTGTTAAAGCACTTCACTTAAGAAATACAAAAAGTAAGACGAGTAATTTCTTTAAAAAAAGTTTCTTTCTTTGTAAAGAAGTAGAACAAAAATTGAAAAAGTATTTAAAAAAAGAAAACTCAAATCAAAGTTATCATCAACATCATCAGGAATCACTATTCATAGGAAAACATCATTTTATGTAAAAGTGGCATGCATGATAAATGGGAACATGTTTAAAAGTTTCCATCTTGTAAATGGGATCACTTAAGCATACATTTATATTAATAAGTAAGTATGTATATGCGTTAATATTATGAATATTATCCAATGTTACATAAATATAATGCTTACACTGCATTAGCACGCTAATTTCCACGAACTTCATCAAACGACGAGGTCAGTTGGTAAAATAAGTGCTTAAGGAAAAAAACTTAATTCTATTTTAAGATTGAAATGTATACAAATACGCAGTCTGAAAAGAAGGTCGCCTTTTGACATCCCATTTTGAATGATTATGATTAGTGTACTATTCACGAAAAAAATTGCAACAGGATACTTGAGCAAAATAAATACTCCAACTTACGGATATAAGTAAGTTAGATTACAAGAGATGACGGCAAGAAAATTTATTTCCTAAATTGCTAGTTATTCGTGTATAGGTATATTATATAACGTGCACGTTTCTCGTGATACAGATTTATTTATGGGATATACAAATAAAAAGCGTGAAAAGTACAACCGAAATGATTGACTACGTGATGTGGAACCTTCCTGTACTCAAATCACATTAGTTTGTTACTTACAATTAATACAGGAAGGGTTACAATATTACACAAAATCACTCCTTTCACTTGGTTCCGACCGCTGAGCGCGATAGGATGACTGATAAGCTCTCTTTTATTACCGCTTGTGTTCTGTGCTTACATAAACAAATGAGGCGAAGAGTGGAGATAACCCTTCCAGAACTATGAAGTGCTTTCAGTGGAACGTATATTTATAAATGGTACCAATATCCTTTTTTAATTTCTTTTGCCCTTCTTTTTAATATTGTTCCAGCAGCAAAGAAGGACAGCATAATTTATGTGTGCGTGTGTTAAGTGTCCGCGGACTCCGCATATGTATATATGCTTGTATCTTTAACTTAACATGCCATGTTCCGCAACCTGGAACAAGGTATTACACACTACAAATACCGCCACTACATTATTAAGTACAGGCACTGTACTTTGGTTGTGATATTTCTGTCCGTCCGTCCGGATAGAACGCTTGTGAATTTTTAAATTAATTTTACGGTAATTCATAGAGCTTAGGCTAGGCTCTAGAACATAAGTTCTCATGAGTGTTTTGCTCCGCATTTAACCCCATACCACCTCAGCTGCAGGGTTAAAGACTAAAGCCGAGATTTGGTCACTATGCAAGTGACACCATATTCGAGAGGTCTTGACTCTTGACGAAAAACACATGAAACCAGTGTTATTTTGACCTCAGTTGGAGTTATGTTCACAAGAATTAGCGTGTACTTTTTACAACTTTACAACCAATTTTATTTGGACCTAATTTGTTAAATTTTTCACGATGGTTGTTTTGTATGTAATGTTTGAGTAGAGCATAACACACTGTTAGGTAATTGTAAAAGCGCATGCATACGTAATATAAAGTAGCAACTACTTAATTTATTATCGGATGTAGTTACTTACCTCATTTCCTTGTTCGTGTGCAAAAAATAATGCAATACCATAATACCTGTACATTCTTATACCACTGCTGCTTTGGCCGGTGCTGCAAATTGCAAGCCAAAGCTGATGGGTAGCTTGTTTATTGAAATAGCCTGTTTTTGTTCTGCACTACATATTCTGGGTTCCTTGGTTGGGCTGATGTATGCATATTGTCAAAGAGGATGAATTCTTTAAAAGTTTATTTTTTATTGATAAAGTTTTTGAAGTCTTCGATATATATGTTTTGTACTGCATTAAAAATTTAAAGTACTTTTTAGAAATGCAATGATTAGAAAAAGAGAACTAAAAGAGAAAGAATTACGATTATTACTTAATTCTTTTCCCTTTTAGTTCTATTTTTTTGTAGATGAAATTAAAATTTGTAAGTTGTTGAAAAACAACAAAAGACGGAGATTGGGTCGAGACCAATTGTGAAGTGAAAGCTACATACGTTAAATTATGCTTGGAATGTTGTTCAGCAGACTGCAAGATAATATGTACATACATATATACCGTGTATGTAATGAATGCAAAATTTGCAAAATAAATACATCCGCCCTATTATAAACTCTTCCCCTAACAAAACTAAATTTCTTGTTCCAAATTACACACAACTTTTAAAAATAAATTAACATGATCCTGATTAGTTTTTATTTCTTTTTATTTGTAAGCATATCAAAGATTAAATAATATACATAGGTATATAAACTATAGATTTAACATTTTTCCGAATCGGAATTTCCGATGGTATTAAAAGTAAACAACGTTTTGTGAAGTGGCATTGGTGGTACCAAGTACGTTCCAACTGCAGCTACCAAACAATAAAAAATCAGACCAAAGTCAAGTTTCGGGACTCGTGGTGCCATGGTTGGCAAAAGTTCAGATGTCACCACAATATCTGAATATACTGTTTAAAGACAAGGACACTAATAGTTTCATTACACCCCTTTGTATCTGCATTTTTGACTTTATTTTTTGTTATATGCATATCTATGTGATTCTACTTACAACATTTAAGAGCTTTCGCTATAGTAATAATTCACATCACAACCATCAACTCCTTTTCTCAATAACAAAAACCATATACATTCAATCCATAAGAAATAGCCTAACTGACTTGAAAGAAAGAAAAGAATTTTAAATGTTGTGTACTACCCAGCAGCAGCATCAGCCTTTCCACTTACATAATATACTGTTGCTGCATTACACGTAATAATGATAGCAGAAACAGCAGTGCAGTGCAGTCCTTCACTTAACTTGGCAAAGATCACTGACAATGTGACTATTATATTTAGGTACATGTACAAATAACGCTTTTGGTTGCTCTGCGGCGCGCTACATTTCTGTATAAAATCACATAAGATGTTGTTGGCGTTTGGATATTTTATTGCATCACTGTATCAAGGTTGTCTGAGAATGCCCACAGGCTTTATATCCAACCTTACCTCATGAATGTAAATGTGTCCATGTCCAGGGAAAGTACGTATGCACTATTTAGTACTATCTTATTGCCTATAGCGAATAAACGATCAGTATATACATACCTAAGTAAGTACCAGGGAGAGAAAGCAAGAGCGAATAAACCTTTTTTTTTTGTAGCCTTTCTCAGTTTTCCCTGTTATTTCTCTATTCATGTGACTTGAGACGCCTTTCCGCAGTTTTCAAATGGTGATGAGACTGACTACACCATTACATCACAACCACGAAACTTGCTAAAGCAAAATAACTTTCTTTTTCTCAAAAGATTGTTCACAAATAAGCAGTAGTACCCTGCTGCTGATACACTTTTTCTACCCGGAAATACACATGGGAATTTGCTTCTTCAATATCCATGCATAAAAAACGGCAGCGACTCTCTCACTAGCTTTTACTCACTTGGCTTCAGATTAGCACTGCAATAGTAGTACCATTATCTGAAGAATACCACAAAACAGCATCAATGGATCTTTGTAGTTGGGCTGATGGAAAAAGTTAAGTCGTTTTAGCAGTGGGCATAATGCATGTGTATACTACAGCTTACAGCTGCAGCACAACTCAAATATCTTTGCCATTAAGAGAAAAAGTTACCAAACTACTTATCTCTGTAAATCCACATCTTATATAAGATGCAACTCCTCTTCCCGTTCTCCTGAATTAAGAAGTAAGAAACATATATATATTATATTACTCTCTGTCACTGAACATGTTGCCTTGCATTGCCGCAGTAATGGGTTGTGTAGCTTCAATGATTGTGGAAGTAAGGATGAGAAAACTTGCTGGCATTCTAAAGCAGATTTTACAGTTGTATTGGTTTTTCTATCAAGATAGAAGCAAATGTAGCAAGTTCAAAGTTATTGTGTAAAGCATGTGTATCATGAAGGTAAATGTGTGTAAACTTGTGTGGTTTCTTGTGGTAAAAATGATGATAGTGGGTGGGTGATGGTTTCAAGTGACTTTTGTCTTTGGTCAATGAATTTCTCGAAATTCTCTCGAAAAGGGAACGGATGTACCCAAACAACCGTACAATACAAACAACCACGCAAAATTTTCTGAAGAGCCCACACAAGCTATCCAGTTTTGGAATAGAACACACTCCGTTTAACATCACTGTTACCATTTCCCTTTATCCTCCCCACGAGTCAATTATCACATCTTTAGCACAAAAGTATGTATATGTTTGTTGTTGTTTTTAGTGTATGCATAAACATGTATGAAGAAATATAGTTGTATTATCATTTACTTATATTACGCGGTGGTTGCCATATTACACTGAAAACTTGATTTGCTACTCAAGCAGAGTATAAGGTGGCTGTATTTTATTATTATTACGTGAAAGTAAACAAAGTTGGGCTGGTATATGGGGAGGCTAAATGGTTTTGTCAACGTGTTTGTACGACACTCACAAACTCACAATAGTCACAATCAGACTATTAGAGTTTCATAACGTGAGTTTGTGTGTGCATGATCCAGCTTATCTACAAGATGCAATTCATTGTTGCGGATTTCTTTCACAGTTCAACTCCCTTCTAACTTCTACCATGCACCATAGCCTTTGTAATAGTATATCCATTTTAATGTAATACACGGCATGACATCACTTGTCCCTTTAAATTGTGCAAATGCTAACCCGTATTTGCTTTAAAGCTTTCCCTTCCCAGTCATCATCAACTGTTCCTTTTGAGATGCTTATGCATTTCAAAGCGTCTTTTATGTGATGTTGTGTGGTTCTATTCATATTTGGTCGTCCTAGTTTTCGAGATGTGTGCTTTGTTAGAGTAATACTTTGTGTGCATTTTAATGGAAAGGAAATGAAACAGACTTCAGTGTTCTGGTGGTTTTTGTAGTGGTAGTAGTAGTGTTGTGGTATAAAAAGTGCTTAAAGGATTTTGGTGAAAATATCCTGAACCACTCCACTTCCTTGGCCAACTCTAAAAATTATTTTATCCAACAATAAAAGTGAGTGTTTACTTTTGCCTTGTGCTACCGCAACACAATCGTCTCACCACAAACAAAATCGAATTCATTTTCTCCAATGGGTTTCTCGTGACTTTCGTTCAATAAAGTACGCAAATAGTACCTCTGTGTGTTGCTTCAGGTGAAACATAAAAAGCACAAAAAAGGACTTTTTGGAGCCAAAATAATGCCGAAAAATAAACCAACAAACTGGCTGACATAAAGAGAGGGAGGGTATAAAATCAGCAAGTTACTTCCCCATGTTTCAAGGGTACACAATTTATCTGTGTGTGTATTACCCAGTGTGTAAGCTACATTTGTCTATTACACTGTCACTGTCGCTAATTGTTACTTATTGGACTTTATGCTGCCATAGTATACTTTAACAAGTAGAGCAGTGCGTAACATATTGCCATTTCATTGCTGTTTTTTTAGTTTCCTTAAAAATAGTTTTTTTAAGTATTCGCAAGTGTATGGTACTCCCTTCTGGCTTGGTTTTTTTTGCAGGGAACCTAGTTTTGTAACCTAGTGAAGTATGCCATACGTCATCTTCCTTGTATGACTTCTTTCAAGTATAAAAACAAAAGTGTGCTCAGCGAAAGGAAATAATAAAACAACAAACTTTGTTGCTCTCCCTTGAATAACTACAAAAAAGTAGTGAGTCGAGTACGTACTTGGTAAAATTTTCGGTCATTTATTTGCAACTACCCACACAAAGATTACCCTTTTGGCTTTACATGATGTATGGCAGGAAATTTAGTGGAGTAGTTTACTCAAGCTTTTTTATTCTTTTTTACTAGAATGTAATTTTACCGAGCAAATTTTTTGAAAAGGGGTCCAACTAATGACGCTAACAAAATATTCTTGTACTGAGCTCTATTAGAAATTTTCGGGCAAACCAAGAATGCAATAATGCTAAAAAATCTCAAATGTATTGGAGTGGATGGCTAGCATGTAAAAATAGGATGTGCCTTTTATACGATGAATTGATACATATGAACCTTAAATTCAAATACATCTGTACAAAACGACATTACCTGTATAGAGGGGTAAGAAAATTATATGGAGCTAATTCAAACAGAACAGTTGGCCCAGTGGAGCACATAAAATGATTCCTTTCTCCTCTGTAATCACTATCATCAGTTCTTTACTTCTTTCCCTTTTCTAGTGTTTTTACTATTATTATTATAATACTTTTCTTGTGTCGCGTTGTTCCTATTCCCCTTTCTATACACGTACTTTGTACAATATACAGGCAGACATTGTGTTTTGTGAAGGACTTTCCTATGACAAGTTAGGTCACGTGTTAAAGGATATGGAGCGTATATAAAAGTTCTCAGTCGCGGCGTTATTTGAAGAGAGAAAGTCAAATTAATATTTATGGAAAAGCGGTTGTCCTCATGTTGAGGAGATGATGCATGAGGACGACGTGTGTGTATGCGTGGAAGAAATAAATTACTCGTTACAATGTAGTTGTGTGTCTTCTGGTTTTTCATTTTAGTAATGTAGTAACGTAACACTTTTAGCTATTTTCCATCATATTAGCAAGGGCAAAATAAGCGTCTGCATAGGTTTGTTGTTAGTATGTATATTATGTAGTTAACCATTTGTAATAGCTTGTCATTTTAACAACCAGTCATATAGAAAATTTCAAAAAGTAACTGGATTTTAGTTCTATATAAAACTTTAAGGCACCTAACTAATTCTGACGTAAATACATGTACACACGTATCTTGGTAACGTGGGAGGTAAAACTTTTGATTCCACGTGCAATAATAGTACATTACATAGCACATATACATGGATAATCTTCAAACATGGTTTACGTGTGCGCGTGTAAAATGATATGCAAGCCTTTATAGACTTTGCAAAATTACAAAAATGAAACGCTGTAAACTTGGGTTTCTTTTCAGATAGGTTCATAGCTCAGCATAAAAATAGTTAGCGAAAATATTAAGTTGCTTAAAATAAAAATAAATATCCTAGAAACAGTTCAACATTTGATGCCCTTGTTTTTACACGTTGTACTTCATATTGTTCATATTACTGGATGGCGAAGATAAGAAAAATTTGTAGGTACGTTATGTAACAAACCTACTTATTTCAATATGATGTTGAAAAGAACACTGACAATAATACTGACAAATTGCCACTCAATCGTTCATAAAAACCGTTCGTTCCGCTAGAAAATGTGTAATAATTAGGTACTTAATAATATAAACACTTTAGTAGTAGTGGTTTTATGCATAAATCTATATCTATACCTATATGTCCTCGGAGATGGTGAAAAGTGAGAAATCATAAAGTTGATATTATGCAATGTGCCACATGACCTTGCCCCTGTCACCTCTCCCTCTCCCTCTCTGATATTAGGTAGGATTAACACGTGTTTTCACTATGGTTTTTTTATATTACATATTTCAAATAATATATTATGGAAATGCATTACATGAGCAACCACACAAACCATCATGAGTCTTTATAGTTTTTACATACTCCCTTACTTACATAATGTTTGTACACTTAAACGTACCATATTTTATTATGTAACATGTAATTCAACATGCCAAAGTTCATCAGAAGTATGTCAATAGTGGTGAAAGCAAAAGGTAAAAAAGGACAAATGACGTAAACTATAAACGACGAAATCAAAAACAATAATAGTTTTCGTGCTGCAAATGACGTTGATGTCAATGAATAATGAGTTGGTGGTTGGCAGCTGATAATGCCATTGTCTGGCGTAATGCCAATAATAATGCTTATTTTTTCAACAGATAAAAACACTGAACAGAAAAAGAAAGAGGTAGACAATAGACACTTACTCGAGGAATGAAATTAGGGAACGCAGTCAGCTGAAAGATATTGAGGTTGATAACGATAGATCAGAGGTGTACGTACCCACACGACTCTGCTAGATAATCTGGTAGTAAAAGTGTCAAAATTCTCAGACAAGAGGAATATCAATTTAGACAACACCCTTTAACCATTAGATTTTAGCGTGTTTGATTGTGTGGTTTCAACCTAATATGTATTAATATAATTGCATTTTGGACGAAAGACCAATATTAATGCCAAACCAATGACTGACTTAATTATTGTATTTATACTACAAGTATCCAATAGCAATTGGCTATTTTTAATACTGATCCTAGTCAGTTTGTATATTTAGCTTTGAAGTAGGCCAGCAAGCCACTGAATCAAGAATTCATTATCAAAACGTAGATCCATGGGTTCAACAACCATTCATGTATGTAGTTTACAATTTAAAGTTGTTACCATATTTTATCATTACTTCATGATAATGGTAATATAGGTTGTGCAGTTGTATTTACATACGTTCAAGAAACTATGATCACATGAAACAACATTATTTCTTATAATAATATCTTGTGAGATTTACTTACGTTTGTCGTTTTCCATGCACATTTTCAGATCAGAGCAAAGCAAAATGATTTACCAGAAATGATGCAACAATATAACGTGGAATTTGGTAAAACCTCGTGTCAAGTGAAGATGGCATAGTCTGTATGACATCTTTTTTTAATTATAAATTTAAGAATAGATTAAATTTTAACAAAAAAACGTTCCAATATATGTATTATTACTTTTATATATATACCTATGTAAATACGTCCATCATCATAAAAGATGGAAATGAAGACAACCGACTTAGCTTACAACGCACGTTTGTTGAGTGGCGAATGCATAAATATAACCAGTTATAGTAACAGATAGGAAACACTATACGAATGCTCCCCTTTCAAATAGTTAGTAATTATTTTAAAGTTTACAGGGCCTGTCTGGTTCTCCGACTTTGTTGAAGTTGATGAATACATTGTGTTAGTTCTTGTCTGCGTCAAATTAGTTTTAATTTGTACCTTGTACGTGTAGTGATGTTGGAGAACTTTGGTTCCTAAGTTCTCTGATGTGTGAATGAAAGTGGACTAGATTAATAATTAATTGAATGAAGCACGAAAGTTATTACCACTACTCGGCAATTAAAGATGCGGCATAGAACAGTTTTATGGAATGATTGAAGTGCTTCCATATGGTTTGTCGTATCGGAGCAATCAAGTTGAAAGTTAAAACTACAAATATTCATGTTGTATATTTACAAATCAATAGTTCTGCAGCAGCCTACGCTTTCTAATGTGCGCACCGTACACGCGAGTATATGAAAGCGTGTACAAGTGCTTGAAAGTTCGATTTTGATCAAACCTAGCGTGGTTTTTACTTAATATTTGATGAACCTCAAGCTGGAATTGGAGCATTGTCAGTACTGATTACCAAAAAAATAAAAAAATATTGAACCTAATAAGTTTTACATTCAGGAAAATATGCCCGATCTTATTTTGTTCCCAGATAATTGTTTTTGTTTATTCTCAACCTGTTTAAAAAAAATGGCCAACACAATTTCTCGCTAAAACAATAGTGTCCAATGGATCATATATATATATATATAGAAGGTAGCGCCGTGATGGGAAAGGGGGTGTCAATGGAAGCGTAACAGTAATGTTACTCCATTTACCCCACGTTAAATAAGCGTTACATAGGGAGGAGGCAGGTTCCAAAAAGTGTTTTTGGCGTTACGCTCTGTGTATGGTCCCTGATTGAAATCAATAAATTATACATTATAGTACAGTATACAATTATTTAAATCCACCGTTACCTCCATATTCTTATACAAATATTTGTTTAAACAATGACAGGAAAGAACTAGAAATAATTATTGATATAATTTTAAATCACAAATTTCAAAGTTTGGAAAGGATAGCAATCCTATTGTTGAGTAACATAATATATATAACTAACAGTAAGTTTTACAATAATCATTTTAGGTAAGAGGGATCGACATTTATTCAACAAATTACGATCTGGGCACGATCACTAAGCGTCAATTGGTTTTTATACATGGGTCTACCACTGTACCCCACTGTTTTTCACCGCCGACGCCGCATCGTTATCCACTGCAACTATTTGTATTGGTTTGCTTGCACTGCAATGCCTCAATATATTTGAATTATAGACAAGTGCTAAATTACTTTTCGCTCTTGATGCCGTAGCTGAAAGCAAGTCTTTAGTTGTTTAAGAGGTTCTCTCATAATTGCAAAATTAATGACTGTAGAGAGA
>JAITYZ010002241.1:0-12767 GCA_027744595.1 Paronellides praefectus
TGTTTTTCAAATTTTGTTTGCTCTGGAAAAAGTTAACGGAAAGTTGACGAAAGCTTGAGCTATTAAAAATAAATCAATCCTTCTAGCCAAAAAATGAATTTTAATAAAATAAAACTATGAATTTTTATTTCTACAACAAACTTTGAAATCGCATTGAAAGGGAATTTTTTAACCGACTTGACATTTCTAGGGTATATATGCTCACAACGTCGCCCAAACTATTTATAAACAACCTCATATTTATAAATTTAGTAAAAAGCATTCAAATCTAATTTAGGGGCATATTGATAATCTTCGTGGTCACTTTTTTATTTTCTAAACTTGATGTTTCAAGTGAATTGATTCATCATTCAATTCTAGTTTTGTAACTGTTTCTTAAATAGGGATTTTAGCACTTTAATTAATTCAAACAAAATCCTTGCAATGACAATCAAATTGTATAAAATACGATATTCCAAATTAGGGTCATTATACAAAAGTCATCATTAAAATTACTACAAATTAAAATCTTTTAATGCTTCATGTTTTGTCGAATTTTCCAAGTAATTTTCCATACTATTTTCAACTCTTTAACCAACTATTTTTCTGATTTAAGCCTTCCACTGGGAACTTTATTGTGGACGTGTGCATATAATTTACAATCTGGCATAACTGGTTACGGCATCTGCAATCGCACTCGTCTTCGGAGGAAATTCCGGCGCAAATGACAATGTAAAATTAAGAAAACATAGTTTATGTAATAATCAAGATCAAATTGAAAAAAAAATTACATGTCACACAAGATTAATTATGCATTTGGAAGCATGGTTTTTAGTACATGGCAAGGTCAATGGTATACAATTCAGCTAGCACATTCCTTGTACAAACAGGCACATTCCTTGCACAGGTGTGTTTCATGTGTAGAGCCGAATATATTGATCAAACAAGATTTTTAGGGTAATGATAAATCGGCCAAACCTTTATTTGCCCCGTCTATCCTTTTCTCAATAATAACAAAAAATGCATCTACCAAAGCAATCAACAAATTTTGAGCCACAATTCACCTAATTTGGTCCATTGCAAGTATTAATTTAAACTTTCGACGATTTGACACTTTGTCATTTATATATTATCTTTAAAAGTTTTATTTTTTATTTAGCAAATCGTCGAAATCCAGGCAATTATATAAAATGAGTGTTAGTGAACAAGACGCACTTCATAGTGCGACGCCGCAACACTCTCATCATCATCAAAAGATTCCGAAACCAAGCAAAACTAATTTCTCGGTTGAGGGACTGACAAGGAAAACCCATTTTACGAATGAAGAGGTACCATTAACCCATTTCAATTATTATTTATTATACTATTTATATAGCTTGATTATGTATTGTACATAACGTATATTACGGACATTTATTTGTTGTTTGTTGATCTTTCATCTTTTCATTATATACCTATCTACAATAACACATTATTTTGTATTTCTCAATCCAATTAACGTAAGCGGGATTTACTGTGTTGCCCGTTTTATATTTGTTCACTTGACCGTTGCTTGTTAATTTCCACCTGTTAGGTTCAATCCCTGCTACAGTTCTATAAGAGCCTTACGGAAAAACAGAAAATGGACAGGTTGAGATTTCGAGATGTGATGCACACGACGTTTGATTGCACGGATGATGTGATGCTGGACAGGATATTTAGATTTTTTGATGCGAATAATGATGCTCAGGTAAGCTGAAAATGCCAAAATACCAAATATTTTTTTGTAACATTTATCAAGTACAATATTAACAAAAAAACATTTCTTCATTGTGTCATTGAAAAATACCAAAGTGAAAACAACTCTGTTGTAGAAAATCATATTCAAAATTGGCTAAGGTGTCCTTCGTCTTATTTGCCGACCAACTTTAATCTGGACACTTGCAACATTGCAACACATATATTTATTTCAAAAGTAACAAGTAGTCCCTGCCGGGCATAAATGTTGCAGTGTGCGAATATAATATTTAGCATGATGATGCAGATTGCAGACCTTGGCCTTTATTTCGCAACTTGTCATCTCTTCATGTCATGTCAAGCAGAAAAACGGATATGGGACACACTATAGCAATTTAACAATGAAATAATAATAACAATCACATTCATTGCCATTTTGTTCCTTTTCCCCTCTCAGAAAAGCACTCGTCTCATCCTTTTGTCGTGCAAAGACACAAAGTGTGTTTTTGACCTTGCTTGTCAGTTACCACATACCCCTACATGATTGCAAGAGGCTGATGCTGCTGCTGATGATGGCAGACTTTTTTTACAAGGCTTAGTGTGACGTTGCTACTACTGTAGAATTTTGATATTGACACATAAACAAACCTATCACTGAAATTAATTTTATCTGAAAGATTTCCACACATAGCTTTTCAATTAATATTTTCCAAGACTGGCGCTAGAAACTACTCGAATTCGAGACCTAGACAGGCGAAAATATTCACAAGTTAATAATTACATTCTCTGCTGTAGTAATTAGCCAAGTCGAAAATCAAGCTTTTGAACCTATACACATTCAAATAGGTACTTGGTAAATATACTACTTTCAAATATAGCTTTGGTGATGATTGCACTACAAAAAGACCACTAAATACTCAGAAGGAAGGGGCTAATTACAGGCAATGACGACATGTAAATATTAGACATTGTACTAAACTACTTGCCTCTGGCGGCTTCTGTTTGACAAAAGAGTATATTATGCAGTAAAGGAGAGAATGAAATGTGGCGTAATACACTGTAAAATAAAATTGATGATGAAACTTGCTTTCTCTTCTGTTTTCTGAGAAGAGGAGAGAAAGAGGCGAGGTCCTGTGCGTGTGTACTACTCGTGCGGAATTAATAATTACCTTGTGGCTTCATTATATCACCAACCATCATGTTCATCATCATTCATTTATCTTCGCTGCTCACTCTTTTGTTCTCATGCTGCTTTACTTTGTTTCTCTCTCTTTTAATTTTCCCTAATGAAACGAAAACGACAAGAACAAAATATTATAGAGATTCGCAATCAGTGGCTCTGGTACGGAGAATATATATATATTTCCTATGAGTATACATACATTTGTATAGAGCATGCATGCATATAATTTCCCTGGTGTTTTGTTTGTAAATTTATTATGTGGAAGGCCCTGTGTTGTTGTTGTGCTTCACTGGGTTTTGTGGTTCATGGAAAATAGGAATTACGGAATGCTCTCTTTTGTTTTCTCCTCCAGTTTTTCTATTGAACTGTTGACACTGTATTGTGATGTGCAAATAGATAATATTGAAGGATGAAAGATGTATAGCTACACAATAATGTATTGTTTAACCTTTTGTCTCATTATCAGTCAATAGGATTCATGGTATGTCATAAAGAAAAATAAAAGAAAGGACGAATCTTGGACGAATGCATAGGTAACTGGAAAGATTGGAAATTTAAGCAATCTGATGAAATTATCAATAGTGGGAAGAATTTGCCTCTTATTTCCCAGTGAATTAGCTATAATAGATGGATGTTATGTAACTGAGATTTATATGCGGTTTTAGGGTTCGGCTTTTGAATATGAATGTAGGTATCTATAATATTTATGTTGTTAAATATGCGCTGGCCGTGTATGTAGTGAACCGGAAGCGTGTGTAAAAAACCAGTTACATAAACAATACTAACAATGGTCGTACCTAATGAAAGGTACATATTTGTCTGTGCAGATTGATGAAAGTGAATGGATTCAAGGTTTGTCAACATTTCTTCGTGGAACGCTAGAGGAGCACATCAACTTTTGCTACTTTGTCTACGACATTAATGGCAAGAATTCCAAATATTTTACCTTTTTTTCTTTAAAAACCTAAATATTAAACTAAATTTTCACTTTTTTTAAACATATTTTTAAAGGTGACCGTTCCCTTGCCCGAGAAGAGCTGTACCACTGCCTAAAAAACTGTCTTATTCGTACAGCCGGCATTGAGGAAGACGTCGAAGAGAGTATCAAGGAAATTGTAGAAATAGCTTTGAAAAAGCTAGACAAGGATAAAAACGGGCAAATAACATTTTCCGACTTTCACGCTGCAGTTCACGGAGATAATTTATTGTTGGAGGCGTGTGGCCCTTGTCTCGCTTCCCCGAAAACAATTTCAAACTTTTTTCTCTTTCTCAAAGCAAAATACCCTGCGGTAGCACAGTCATCCTCCAGGAGAGGCAAAGCAGCTAATAGCATGAGTAAGGGAAGATCCACATCAACCACAAGAGAGGAAAGTCTTAACAAGATTATTTTGGTGAGAAGAAGAAGCAGAAGGTCCAGCTCAATGTCTAAAACACCTCAGTAGTTTTTTCGGGAGTGAAGTGGAAAAAAAAGAGAAAACACTTTCTCTAGACTTGTTTAAGATGTGTGGGTGGAGTCGACATCTAGCTTTCTCCATTTTCATTATTTGGATCTTTTGCAGAACGGATCTCCAGAGCTTTTTATGTGCATTTACTTTATATAAAATTACATTTTATTATATACGCATTGGTACACGCTTTTTACTTATCCCAATTATATAATTAAGCCATGAAACAATAAAGCTAATTGTGTTTGCGTCGCATTTTCCCATTACCACAAGTTTTTTTACCAAGCCGTCTTAAAATGTTTAAGCTGGTGCGATGAGAAACTCATTTTTTTCTTCAGTTCGTCGCAGTTCCAATCTGCTTAATTGGGTCGGGATAATATACCTGTTCTTTCGATAGCATGCTTTTGTGCTCTTTTCATGGGTTTATGTTGCATGCGGAATTAATCATTGGTACTGATCGCATTCATCATTGCCATAATTAGAAAGTAAATATTGACGTTATAAATTACTCGCGACAATTTTTGCTTCCTTTTTAATTTGGGCGTTTCCAATTGCATTTATTATCAAATACTGCTGGCGTAAAGAGTTATGTAGATAATTTGCCTTGTAATAAATTCATATAATTATTATAATGTATTCGCTGTAAAGAAATTATAGACTATTTTCCAGTTGCCCTTTTTTACTACACAAACACAAAATACTCAGGCAAGAGATGAGGCATTTGGATAAAATAGGAAAACTTCCAGTGGTTGAATCCTATCTCTTTCCAAACTCCAAAATAAAACCACACGGCGGAAACATGGAAAGTGTAAGGATCAGTGGGGATGTTCGCGGTGACCAATATTCCACAAACTCCCGGACGGAAAATCCCATCATGAAGGATTTCCAACAAGATACCCGGAAACGGATTACCCCTCACCTATTGGAAACCACAAAGCCGGCCCTTCTCCTTCAAAAGATATTCCGACCATATCTAATCCTGGTGAGGATTTTAGGTAATCAGCCATTGAAAATCCATTCCGATGGCTGCGCCAGTTTCACCTTCTTGAGCTGGAATACTGCTTACAGCGCAATGATCTTTGGAACGTTCATTTTTGACACCATCTACTTCCTCCCGATAATGAAAGCCATGAACTCTGAAAGAGGGCAAAATTTTCTCGTCTACTTGACGAAAATCATTTTGGTGGCGAGTCAAATCTTTGCTGCGCTGATAAGCTACGTCTTTGTAGCATTCCAAGCAAAGCAACTAGTCTGCTTCTGGAATCGCCTTCAAGCTGTTTTAGTCAAGCTTATGGCTAGATGCTCGAATCACCTGGGTTTGGTACTCTGTTACCAGATTGCCCGGATGAAAATAATTGTGTGGCTTTTGTACACAGTTGTCTTTGGGATTTGTTACATAACCAGTTTTCATGATGAGATCACAAGATATCTCATCGACCAACGTTATAGCACGGCGTACCACTGGTGTTTATTTATGGGATTTGCTGGATATTGCGTGATACTTTCTTTGCACATTTTGCATTCGACGGGGTTCACCACATTTGTTTGCGTGTTGATAAGTTGCTTTCGAACACTGGGGTGTATTGCAATGAAGCAGGATGGTCAGGGGACTATGAGAAATTCACAGAGTTCAGTATTGTTTCACGAGGTTATCGAGATGTTTGAAGAGCTGGTGGAATTGAAGTCTTTGCTGGGTCGGGTTTATGGGGTGTACATGGCTTTAGAGATTTTGGCCATGATTATATGTGTGACCATCAATTTCTACTTTATAATTTCCAATTGGGGATTTTCCAGTTTATTTTTGCTGAATGTCGCGATTGCAATGCCTTACCTGATTTGGTTTCATGAGATATGTGCATCCTGTGGATTTCTAAATGACACGGTACATTCCTTACACTTAACGTCTTCGCACTCGCAGATAATCATTAAAAAAATCTGCAACAACCTACCTTAATTATGGTCATTCGCATTGCAGATGAAAAATTGCTATCGGAGTTTTCGTAAGGCAGCTGCCATTGCAGGCAAGAAGGTTCCCCTTGAGGATCTGTCACCTCTCCATGTGGAATGCCCTGGAGCTCTAAGCGCATCCGGATATTTTCTAATCGACTTGAAGCTGTTTACTACTGTAATAATTAACATTTAAAAAACGTTAACTTAAATGAATGTGGTACAAAATTCGTCGGAAAATTTTAAATGAATGTTTTTTTCCTCAATTCTTTTAAGGTAATGGGAACAATCGCCACATATCTTGTGGTAATGCTTCAGGTTGCATTCTCATCTGGGAATAATTCTTATGCATCAACAACCAGCAAAAATGGATCTGTTGTGTAATTTGCAGGTTCACGAAATCGTGAAAATGAACTGTTTCATGGAATGAAAATTTACAAAGGAAAATTTTAACTTTATTTTTTATTAATTTCATCATCCCTTCTTTATCTTCTTTCCATTCACAATTTGCAATACTCGTAACAAGTTTCCTTTTTTATTTATTTTTTACTACATCATCACATAATATAATAGTTTATAATATAATCATAGGTATGTATACACATGTATATGTGTACCTTTTTTTTACATAAGTTTCTTTTTTGAACACCAAACTATTGAAATTTGAAATATTTCTTAAACTTTCACTTTTTATTTTTTGTCCCACTTTCAACTTTACAAATTTTTACATGCATCACAAACTGCACAAATTAAACAAAACTTGTGTACAGGTTTGTGTAACATCCAGCCTTATTTGGTCAACAATTTCATTTATTTTTTTAAACGTTTCTTTTATTTAAAATCTAAACTAAATTCCTAAACATTAAAGTAAACTACGGAATGTACTCAAAACATAAAACTGTAACAACAACGTTAAAAAGTACAATGTTTCAATTGAAAATATATCCACCACACTCACCAATTTCCCATATTTCCGATTTACTTTCTAAACTATTTTTTTCATTTTTCCTAATATTTTTGCTCCAAATTACAATTTATCAACAGGAATTATTATTTTTTTACTGTTTGAAAGTTTACTCGTCTAAAATATTATACTGTTTTTTTAAAGACACCACAACAAGTTCCAAGGAATATATATATTTTTTAAATATCATCATCATCAATTTGTTTATGACTATCACAATAATATATTATATGAAATATGAAATTCATGCACTAAACAATTTTACTGTTGTTCCATCCAATTTAACTAATTTGTCAAATCTAATTTCTTCACTAATTGTAATATATTTAATGAAATTGTACATATGTTTCAATAAAGGTAGATTATTACATTTAACTATTATCATTCGAACAATATAATTTCATCAATTATGATACAAATGTATTGTACTAATATGGTATATATTTAGAAGAACAACAATGGTTTAAGAAAAACTGTTTTCGGTTTCAATTATTTTTGGAAATTCGTTAGTCCATCAACTTACTAATTAATTTTTTTGAAACACATTCATTTTCATCCCGCAACAACATTTACCTTTTTTCTTTGTCTTTTTCCTCTTCTTTCCGGAGTAATAATAATGAGTATATAAACTTGACTGGTTCACTTTTTACTTATTACTTTTTTGTTGAATAATATTTTTTTAGTAATATTGCCAACATGAATAATAACAAGAATGATGAGTTCAACTCACACATCAAAGTTTTTTACGAGTATTAACTATATACCTGGTTCTAATTATTTCTTGTTAGTAACAAGTTGTTACAAATCACAACACATTTTAACATTTTTTAAATATTTTTTTTTTGAAGTAGTAGTCTAAAAAATTGCATAGTAGTGGTAAGGGTATACGTTTGTTTCAATATCAATCTTTCAGTTAGATACATTATTATAGATAGAGACGGTATTAATTCGAAAAACTTTATACTTTTTCCATTATCTTTCTATTTTTTCTAAATGCTATTCATTTTTTAAAAAGGAATTTCAATCTAATTTCATTACATTAAAAAAATTTACTATGCAAAAATGGGACTGGGAATTAAGATCTTGGGACCCCGAGATTTGATGACCACCAAATTCTCAACTCCCGGGAACGTTCTTGGTTTAAAATTTACTCGTTCTTAAATTTTGTGGTTTTAAAACCCGGGTCTTTCCATGTCTGGGATTATTAAGTTGGAGTTACATAAATGTTTGATGCAAAGGCATAACTTTCGTTCGATTGATGATTTTAAATGCACTTTTGCCATGAGTTATTATTATAAACCTGAAATTTTTTGGCACAACTTAAAAACAAATTTTAGGACAAGATTGTTGAAATCTAAATACCTACACGTGACATATACCTGTACTATATACTATAATAAAATGTAAAAATGACAAAAATTATCAAAGATTAATTTAAATAACAGGCTCACAAGTTCTATTGGTAGTACCTTTAAAACCTTGCTTACAAGCACATCTCCCAGTATTCCCATGAACCTGCATGTCATAGTTATTGCATTTGGCATTCTCCACACAAATATTTTCTTCCCCGATTTCACACCTGGAACCCAAAAGACCTCGGCATTTCCTTGCTTTCGGGTCAAAATGTTGGAGCATATCGGGGCAGGAGCAGTTGTTATTGATGCAGGCTAAACCGGGATAAGGATCGCACTCGGCGTCATACTAAAATTTGCAAAAATAATTAAACAAATTAAATTAAAATTCCACCAATTTTAAATGAATTATTATTTTAAATACATTTACACTCACTTCGCAAGTAGACCCGTAAACCTTGACACATCTTCCAGTTTCCGTCTGTAAATAACCAGGCTTACATCTGCACTCTGTAATCGTGCTCAGCTGAATACATTCCGCATTATATGTACAAAAAAGGGCGAATTCAGATATAGTTTCGTTCATGGCACATGGACCGGATGCCAGCGAGACACATTGACCTGTAGGCTCATCATATTCCATATGCATTGGATACTTGCATTGACACACCTTTGACCTGCAACTCAATTTGGAATCCCCACAAGGATGATCCGGCCCACACTCCATCCCAAATCCCTTTTGGCAAGTTCGGTCGCTATGAATCTGGGTTCCAAATCCACATCTGCACACCCCTTCCTCACAAAATGCATCTCGTGGACAGTCATCCACAATCCGACCGTCATCCTTGTTCCTCTTTGTTTCACATGGATTGCCGGCAGGAACGTAACATTTACTCAAATCCGTGTCGTAAACCCGAGTTCCGTTACATTTGCAGGAGCCTTCCCCACAAGCCAAAAACAGGTCCGGGTCACACTCATTGTCCACCTTGCAAGAATCCCCGTACCCCTTTAATTTGGCACAGGTGCCATCCTCCGCCTGATAATAGTTTCTCTTGCATTTGCAAAAGTGATCTTTCCCATCAAAGTCACAAAAGGCGTTGTTCCCACATTTCAATGTCCCATTTCCATATCTCCAGTGATTTGTTGTGACTCCTCGAGAGTGGAATATTTTCTCGTCTTCGTCATCAAAAGGGAAAAATTTCTGGGCGCAGTTTGTTCCCGCTTTACCAACACATCTTTTCATAGATTCCTCATAGTACATTTCTTCCTTGCCCGGAGGATTGTAACAGCCGCATTTCATTTGCTTACAACGGAACCACTTTGTAAAGTCGCATTTTCGACTCCGATTGCAAACTTCTCCAAATCGTTGCCGATGACCCGTGTTGGCACCTCCCGATGGGTGAATGTTTATTGCAATCACGGATGTCAATAGCACAATGGCTAGCTTCACATTCATTTTTTCAACGTGGGTAAAATTTATTTTTTCCAACTTTCAAGAAAAAAAAATAAAAAAAATATTTTTTTCTTGAAAAAATCTGTTAACAAATTTTCATTACATCAAATTCATCAGGTGGCTCCTTTGTTTATACCAAAAAGTTAATCATGGTAATGTATTCTTATACCTATATTCATGTACACTCTCGGAGAATAAAAATGCTATAAAAATGAAGTAAAGCATACGCGGGTAAAAAGATTTTTATTGCATTTTTATTCATTGTTCTATCTTTTCTTCTTCTTCTTATTTTGCCACAAGATTTGATATGAGCCATGCGACTTTGTAGAAATGAAATAAGAAATATTTTGAGTACCTACCTTTTTTAGTCTTCTTGTCTATTTATTATGCACACTTGACTGACTTTACTCACATTTACTCCACTTTACTGCACCACCCACAAAAACCGATATAATAGCTGAAGTGATATAATACTAATAATAAGAGTGAAGAAGCAGAAACAACTTAACCACTACGACTCTTGAGATGCTGGCACAATCAACAAGAGCGTGAATCACGAAATGAAGTAAAAGCGATAATAAAGCCAAAAGTAATTTCCAGAATGAAAGGAATAAAAAAGCCTCTTTCTTTTTTCTCTCAAGTGCTAAATATTATACTGCTGCAGTGCACTAAAAAATAATAATGCGTTAGTTTTGAGTGTGTTGGTCTGTCTGTTGTTCTTTTCACCTTTTTTAAGTACTTGGCTGCTTTCTCCACTGTTTCCTTTTCTTTTTCCTTTATTGTTTTTCAGAGAGGGAGATAGCAAAAAAACATAAGAAGATGTGCTCTTGTTTTAGTATGTGGTGGATGGTGAAAATAAGAAAGTGTTGAAAAACACAATAAAGTTTTTGTGAAAAAGTGGGAAATTACAACAAGAAAATGAGATGAGAGGAAGCAAGCAGGAGTGCAAGTGCAAATAACAGAAAAAGTTTAATGTGTAGACAATATTGTGGTACAATTTGCTTTGGGTATGTATGTATGTAGATAGATAGGTATAGTGTGTTTACCGTGCTGTGTGGTGAAAGTGAAATGAAAGTGAAAAGGAAAGAAGCTGCAAAAGTGAAGGTGCAGAGGAGGAGTACAACAAGAGAAAGATGAGAAAGGAACTAAGTAGGTATTGTTAGGTCCTTTGCACTCGTGCACAGAGAAGAGCAGTGCACTGCACACGCAAAAAGTGTAAAGTAGATGGTATTTACTTTGTATATACAACAGTGAGAGAGAGAGAGAGAGAGCGTGTGGTGTGTGGAGTGTGGAAGGAGAAAGACATGCTTGCAATTTGTGGAATCGAGGTTACTGTGCAGGGTACCTACTTGGAACACAAGCGGAATAGGAGACGGAAAGAAGGGGAATAAAAAAGGGAAAACAGGAGAACACCGGAACAGAAGAGAGAGAGAGAGATGAGCTTGCGATAGTCAATGTTAAAAGAAACTCTGGTCTCTGCTTGACTATTGTGCATTAAATCATGTATGTGTAGTGCTGATGATGATGATGGTGAAAGTGAAAAGTAATGGAAATAAATGTAGGTAACGTGACTGCACTGATATTCTATTTAGTACATTTCATATACATACCTACATACATTTTTTATGACTTGTTATTTATGTGAATACAATGAAAAATGCGCTCTCCAGCGTTTTTGCCATGTAATGTAGGTTTTTAGTTTTTATACATAATATTATGCTGCTATGAAAATAGATTTTCGTCAATTTAATTTTCTGTGGCCAGCAAAATAACGCCATATACATGTAAAATGACCTTTACATAAAGAATTTTCCAGTGTCGCAATGAAAGAATTAAAAATATTCATCGTCTGAAATTGGCATCAACAATTTAAATTAATAGGTATGTATGCAGAAGTGATGATCTAATAAATCAAATCATCACATACCTATACACATATTATGCGCATATATGCACGCAAGTTCCGTGCTCCAAGTGATGGCCCGTGTGTCTTTGTCTGTATTAATTTTAACAAATAAATAGTAAAAAAACATATAGAATTTATATAGACTCCCACTTTAATTGTTATACTCCCAAGTCTTTTTTTTATTACTACATAAAAGTGGTGATGATGCTCCATTGATCATCATCAGCACAACAAACAATCATCATCAATTTAAACACGACGTCGACGACATGAATAGACTACAAATTTATTGTAGGTATCTATAATATAATGTTATATTATAATATGATGTATGCGGCGAGTAGTAGTAGTAGAAGTACTACAAAAGCACTATAATTATTGTTGTTTGTATAATATTTTGCAAGTAATTGTTGAAAATATTTGAAATAGCGATAAGAAGAATAAGAAGATGAGGAGGAGGAGGACGCTAGCATTCCCACATTGCCAGCAGATCCCGCGTTAAGATATTGAGTATAACAAATGGTATCATTATTACAATAGCGAAATATTTCAATTTCCTGATTTAACATTTTTATATTAAAATCATCATACAACTCCCCGCCACCACCCCCACCATCCTGTTGCCGTCAGTTGGACTTTGTACACTGTTTCTGAGTGGTGGTCACAAAGCCGCGAGCGCAAATACATTTCCCCCAGTTTAGCTGGGAGTTGGCTTTGACGCAGTACGCATTACTTGTACACACGGCCGACGTGCTGTTCCCATCTTTCCAACAGCGACTCCCCGCAAGGCCTACACATCTTCGCAGCTTCTCGTCAAAGACG
>JAITYZ010002242.1:0-12427 GCA_027744595.1 Paronellides praefectus
GGGGGGGGGGGGGGGGAATATACAAATATTTTTTTTGAATGAAGAGAGTGGCTACAAATATTAATAACATTTGGCTCGAGCGCTTTTAGTAGCCCACAACATTTTTGATTACGGAATGTATATCAAAGGGATTGAGAGTTTAGAATGAAGAAAGAGGGATTTTGAAAGAAGGGGGACTGGAAAGACACCTGGTCTTCCCTTCCTGCTTCCTTACTTCCTTCCTTGCTAATAAATTGTGAAAGGAAGAGATTTGTTATCCCTTCCATCTTTAATACCTATTCGCTATTGTAATAGTTCATCAGAGCTCCAAGTCGTCCCTTCCTTGCAGCTTGTCAAGAAAAGTGGGACCTGGTCCCATTCAATTTATCCACGTGCCACTCTTTCCTTTAATAAAAAAAAAGGTTTTCTTCCGTTCTGAGCAAATTGTATCGGGATTTCACGCTCCTTATTATTTTAACGTCTACTATTTTTGCATCATGTAAAAAAGAGTGTATTTTTGTCCTCTGGCTCCTGCTGCTTCCATTCAAAATGTAAGTGCATAAAAGGAATGGTATACCATATTTCCCCCTCCATCCCTTGCATCCATTTTTCTTGTCCCATTCTTCAAATGAGAAGCATGATAAAAATAATATCTAATATTTTTCTTTTGTGTGAGAAATGGTGGCGAGCTCTCATTATTATGGAAATGCGTAAATGTTGGCTCTTTGAAGGAAAAAGAAGAAAGGGAAAAGAATGGGGATGGAGAAGCATAGTGTGTTGTTTGCCCTCTCTTCCCTACCATCACCAAACTTTGGACATCTGCTCTGGCTACATAACTTGGGCTTGAGGAGAAGAGAAGAAGAAGAAAAAAAATGCAAAGTTATGAAGAGCCGTAATGTATTTTATTACGCGTCTTGGCTCACTTTGATTTGAATGGCCTCCTCGTCGCATTTCTCATTTTGTGAGGGTGCTCTACTCAACACACGCAATATAATTAGTAGTTATAGCCATATGCAAACTGAGAGCTGACTAGCTGAATAGCTTTCAAAGTTTTGTGTGGTGAGATAAATGTGTGCGCTTCTCGTCGGCCACCGTTTGTCCAGTTGAGGAAGCGTTTAAGGAAGGGTGGAGTCCACTGAGTTATCCACTCACTCGGATAAGATAATGAACACAAAAATCCAGACTTATTTTACATTGAAGAGCAGGGTGGCGGTTGTAAAGCTGCTTCTCCAGCAACTCTAACCGCTCCTTATTGTCAACCGGGCTAAAAGAAGGGAAATACAATTCCTCTTTGAACGTTATGCAATTATGCGAAAAGGAAGGAAAGGAATAATGGGATATGAAAATTGTGTGAGTGTGAGTGATAGGGATGTACAAGAAATGGTGTGGAGATGGGGCTGCATGGGTGGATATACATAAATCCCGTCCTCGCTCTCACTCAAATGTAAAATGTGGAGATGTAGATGGATTTTGTGGATAGGTGGGCATATTATCATCTTTTGTTTCTTCGTCGTCGGCCTCAAACAACAAGAGGCAAGAGTTTATAAGCAACTTGTTGGCAAAATCTTGTTTTCCTAACCATTTTCTTCTTCTTTTTTCCCAAGAAATGTGTAGAGTTGGGCGAACAAGTTGAGTTGGCGTGTTGAATGTTGAATGGTGGTGGTAGGTTGGGTGCCACACAGGGAGATTTGCTTCCCACAATCCTCCTACCATCTCTCATTTCACCCTCACAAAAACAAGCTCACATTTTGCTTCAAGAGGATGATCCACTCCACCAAAAACACATCATCTTTCTTTCTTTCAATCCAACAACTTTACTTTTTTTATCTACCCATTCAAAAAAGCAACAAGCTCTTTCTGGCCAAACCAACTCGTCTTTCCCAAATTCCCCATCCAAAATTTTTGTACAGCATCAAACCTCTCTTTATTTTTGTACAAAAAATATTTTGTTTATAAATTTGTAAAATTTGAGGAATGAAAGAGATTTTGGTGATGATAGGAAAAATTGTTGTGATTTTTAGAAATGTTCTTTTCATGTCCAAGTTTTCACTTTGGTGGATATTTGTGGTTGAGAAATGTGTAAAGCAATTTTAATTATGCTCATGTTGAGATGTTGTTAATGTGGATATGAGAACAAGTGGGACGTGCAAGATTTGCTGTGAATCTGGTAATGATTTGGTTTTTGCGGACGTAATGAAATAGGGATTTCGTGACCTGGCGGATTCGACACTAATTTGCATATTTTGCTCTCCTCTCTCTGGTTGTTGTGCAGAGAGGCACAAGTTGAGGAGGTATACTGGGCAGCCAGTGACTAGTCACCACAGACACACACACACAAACAGAGAAACAGAGAAACAGAGAAAGAGACAGGGCGCAGAGAGCAACGAGGAGGAGAAGAACAAGTTGCGTGAGAATGGCTCGTTTTCCTTGCCACTGCAGAGGAATGAAAGAAAAGGACTCCTTTTGCCAACATCTCTCGCATGACTCACTTGGCATAACGCCACCTGCTAAGAAGCTACATACTTTTTTTTAAATCTCTTTGCGAACATTTCAAATTTGTCTTGCAATGTGTTAGCATGGAGCAGTAGCAACATTAGCCAAAATACCCGACTCCAAATTAAATCAAACTCCCCATCTCACCATACCTTGCATTCTTTTAAACCTGAAACTCATAAATTATTTTTATTTTTTGCTCTACTTCATCGGCATGGCCTGTAATTATTAATAATAAATTTGGAGAGGAGTACAAATGAATGATGAATTGGAGTGGTTGATTGTCATTTTGGATGTGAGGAGAGTGGGAATTTATTGTAGAGTAGGGAGGCATGTGTCATCTGCTCTGCCTGTGCGCATCGTGGGAAAAACATGCTCTCCAGCAGACAACCTTTTTTGTCATCTCTCTCTCTCTCTCTCTCCTCTCACATCATCTTTTAAAGGAAATGAATAGAATCCGTTGCCTATACAACCGTGAAATTCCTCCTTTCTCTATTCCAAATTTATCACCAAACTGGCAGACACACGTACCAAACGTGTAAATAACATACCTGGGCACGCAGAAAAAAAAAATACTTGAAATTTTTTATATACGCAATGGTCATTTTGATATGCAGACAAATTGTAAATGGGTTTGCGTGGTGGTTTGTGATGGGCGTAAAAATTAATGAATTTGTTGTTTGGGAGAAGATGAAAAAAGGAGAGCCCTGAGAGTTAGGATTAAAAATGAGTTTGTCAATTTGTTGTACAAAATGTGTTTCACACATGATGACAAACCACTCTCTCCCCGATCCACACACATGCATTCCCATCATTTCCATATCATTGACATTCGCACAACAAGACAATCAAAAAAATGAGTAGCCACTTTGAAAAAGACACAACTTTTTTTTACCTTTTTATCTTGATAAAAAAATGATAGTTGATAATTATTATAATAATATGTAGCCTAGCTATGTATGAAAAGTGAGGGAGCAAGTGAAGGAAAGAGGATGATCTGTTGATAAAAAAAAGTGGCAGTTTAATCCCTGATCCTGTTTGTATAATACAGAGTTGTAGAGATTTTTGTTGTGCTTTTTTAATGGGATGAAAGATGAGAAAGTAGAGGACTGTGAGGCTGTTGCGACAACTGTGTGAATAATAATCAAGATTGATGACATCATGTCCATCCAATACAATTACAAGACTACAACTAGGCATTATCATACCTTTTATTGATTCCTGTGACAACAACCAAGACATATCCATTCTTATCACTTATCTCCCCCCATTCTCATCATCATCACCGCAAACTTGATAAATAAAATGTTGACAATAAATCTTGTAACCATCCCACCTGTCTACCTACTTCAACCTATCATTATTACCCATTTTTTTATATTCTTCAAAAACATATATGTCTTTATTACCATTTATTATTATTTTTTATGAAAAAAATGATCTTCTCTTACCTTGCCTTTCTCTATCTATTTTCTAAATAGATCATAATTTCGGGATTCACCTACCAAGTATCATTGCTTCCGCGTCCATTGCAGCAGCTTTGGCTCCGCACATTGGACCAAAGTCTCTGGAGGAGGTGCTCACAACTATTCATTTAGCGACCAATATTGAAATGGTAAGTTCAACCTCCGCCACCTTCAATTTCACTTTTTATTTCAATAACCCTTCACATTTCTTGTCTTTATTTAAAATGCAATAAAAAATAAACTCCTTCAATCTTGCTTCCCTTTCAATTACCTTCCGAATATACTTTGCATCTCATTAATTAATTCATTACTCGTCAAGTGCACTACAACAGAGTCCACCACTTTAAAATCAAGATTGGAATTAATGTGGTGTAGGTGAGGAGGAGATGCTCAAATTCTACTTGTTCTTTATCCTCTAACCTTTCTCAACAAATATTTTATTCGGCATGTTCCCTCCTTTTTTCCCCTTCTCATCCAAGTTATGTGAGGTCAGTGTGGGAAAGTGTTGAATGTGATGTTTATTATGCTGCGCCATGTATGGATTTATTTTATGGCACACTTCAGCCTCCCTCCATCTTCTCCTTTTTTCTCTCTCTCTCTCTCAAGTGCCCTTGAGTGGCTGATGACGGATTTACGTGGTCGGTAAAAATATTTTTGTGCTGCTTTTCTCTACGTCGTTTGGAATGTGATTTTGTGAGAAGCTCATTTCATTATCAACACTCTTTTGTTTCCTCACGTTTCTACAATCACATTCTTACTTAGCATTGTTGATGTTGTTGTCGGTATGCTTGATGCGTATTTAAGGAAGAGAGAGAAAAATGATGCATAAATGAGGATAAGTAGCTACAAAATACTGCAGGATTTTTATGGGGAAATTATTGGGATTCGTGGATAGGTTAGTGGATTTATTTGATGGGAAAGGATCAAGTTATGAGTAGAGCAGTATTTCTTCCTCGCCTATTCAACCTCAGCTCCATTTGTTTGATGATGAATGTGAGATGAGTGGACAAGGAGGAGTGAGATATTGTTTTCTCAACTCACTACCCAAACTACGAGCTAAATATCCACATGCACACTATACGCTCATTCATTCAACTTGATTCATAATTTGTGAAATTTGTGTGTGTGTTGTTGTGATGCAAGTAGAGGAAGACACGCATATACGCTCACATCCACCAAAGCGGTAAAGTGGAAGAGAAGTTTAATCTTTTTTCCTGGGAAGAGGACGACGAGGATGAATGAATGAATTATTAGACTGCTTTCCTTACAAGGAAACTTGCAAACAACAAGTTTCCCTCTTTTCTGCTCTGTGAAATGTAGTGGAAATGCAGGAATGTGTAGTAAATGTAAATTAAAAGTCACACCTTACGTGTATCCCTGCTCACACGAGAATGAGATAGCAGCTCATTCATTCACTTTTCCGAGAAGAAGGGAAAAGTTGATTGTAAACAAGAGGGAATGTGTAACAGAGATTAACTAACAAAATAGTACTATCATCATTTTCATTCATTACTCGGCTCATTCACAACAAACCATATTGAATGAATGAAGTTGGGTGAATAATGCATACTAGTCAGCTCACACATTTCACCTTACCTTCCACACTAACCAACAGATTGTGTCTCTGGATCATCTTCAAATCAACATTATTTCCTTGCCTTGCCTAATATTTCCCACGAACAAGTCTGGACACACATCTTCTTTTTTTTTCCTTCTTTTGTCGGTCCGTGGAAAAAAATTCCGAGGAGAAGAATGGCAAAAAAATGTTCTTTTTTTGCGTTTACCCAAAAGTGCGTCTGGTGGTCGTCTTTCAGTCTCCACTCTTAAATCCCTGGAATTTAATTTTTCCCTTGTAAGAAACATGGATGGATGTATGCGTAGGTGGCATTTTTCACCACACCAACAACATTCATCAAATTTTTGTTCCCATAGACAAGCAATTGAATGAGTGCACAGAGATCCCATATGATTCAATGGGAAAAAGGAAAAGAATTTTCTCAAACACGAGCATATTTATTTTTTTTGTGGGACAGGCAGGCATACAACCTGTCTGGCTGGATAAGGTATTTGATATTGGAAGACGAAAAAAAGATTGTATTATTGACAATTGTTGGTTAGCAGACATGGGAAGCGCCCACACCAAAATCATTAGACAGACAAGAGTCTTGAAAATGTTTGAACGATTTGTTTTTTGGTGAATGATATCATTTTTTTTTATGAATGAACAAGCTGTGTTGTGTGTATGTAGTTAACTGTGAAGTAAGTGTGTCCACCAAACCATTCATCCATGCTTTTTTTACAGTCGCGGACAATGGCCTTGTTGTAATGGCAATGGCTCTGTTAAAAAAAGTGTGAGAATGAATAAATGAATTGAAACATAAGCAGGGTTTAATGTGGCGTGGGACATTTTAGCCATACATTCTTCTCCGGAGACAAGGTATATTTTATACATTTAACTAATGTCGCCATAAACCCATTAAAACATTCTTCTTCTAAAATTGCACACTTGTCACCTTATCATCCTCACAATCTCTACTACTTCTGCACAGCATACGCACTTTTTTATCAATGAATTGTTACATGAATTTGATTAGAGAAAAATATAATATTTGAGCTGTGTTTAGTATTCTCCTCACTTTTTTTTGTAATGCACAAAGAAAATAGGAAATATTCTACTCTTTTTTGGTTTTATGTGGTCTTAAGGCTACATTGGCTGATATTGTGTTTTGTTGATAAGCTTGTTGGTTATTGGTAGAGAAAAAAATATGTTTTTGGAATGTTGGTGGTAGTTAGTGGAGTGGTGTTGGATTTCGTGTTGTGAACCAAGTGGAAGGAGCAATTGGCGCCATGAGTGTCTGGATCTTCAGTTTTACCGACAACAAGGGACAGAACAAGAGTCCCTGGTTTCACCTTACTTGATATTGTGAGCATGCCCTTTCCTCATACTCATATGTGGGATGATGCAGGCAGGCAGGGTGGCTTGATGCACTCTCACTCTCACAAAACTGAAATGTAATGCCATGCGGGTGGTGGCCGCCTATCTTTTCCTTTTCTCATCCTCTGCACATCTCTCTCTACCCAATTCCCCATAATCTCCCTCTCTCTTTTTACACTACACTCTTCTTTGGATTAAGTGTAAAACTAAAAGTTGACATTCTTTTTTATTTGTTTGTCCAGGACTTGCTTCGCGCCTGCATCGACCAGATCAAACTGAAAGTACAATTGACCGTGGAGGAAAACTACAAGGCCCCGGGCAACAACGGGGGTTGTCCGGGGTTACAGACAAACTCTGCAAGCTTGCAACATTGCGGCAGAAGCTCGATGACGACAACGGGCCCACTGGATAATGACAAGCTTTGCCAACTAAGTCAACAGGCAGGCACTCCCACAGACGTCGCCGATATCCACTTTTAACGCCTTTCCCCCATTTTTTTTTGTTCCCATCCAAATATGTAATTACAATAGAGTATATACATAAATATATACATACATATATAAATAATAATGTACTTCTTCTTTTAACTAACACTATAAACTATAATAGTTACATATAGTTAGTTGTAACGCATACTATAATAATAATAATAGTTAGAGTACCGAAAGTCATTGGTTTAAATAGCTCGTAATAAATAATGTATTTATAATTGTTATGTAATAGGTGTACAGAGATACATGTTCAATAATCACGCTTAAAACTCCTCTCTTTCCTACTGTTAAAGAGAGGAATGTTTTTAATTAAGGTAGAGTTAATTAGTTGATATGTAGTCAGGTTCCTCTTGACGAAAGAAGCAGAGAATGGGTAACTCTGTGAGTCAAAAGTGAAATGAAATTCGGGTCTTGAACGAGTTTAAACTCTTTCCAATACAAAAAAGAAGAAGAGATGTAATTTTCCACAAAATAGTCATCATCACATCATCATCATCATCATGTCTGTTCATTATCTACTTCATCCGTCATTTGCAAAGGTACAACTTGTTGACTGCCTTTCTCTTTTCAGTGATCATCCCAACAAAATACGCTTTCAAAAAGTTTTCAATTTAAAGTTAGAAATATGATAATTAGAGTAGCAGCTCCCCCCTCAAAAGGGAAGGCTCGTCTATTTACAAATTATAGCACTGCAACTTTAAGGATAATTTCCACAAGATTGATAAATACACAGTCTGAGCTACACTTTTAAATATTGCACATACCTCACAAAGTGTATTGTCATTTTTCAAATCAAGTCTTAACTTCCAACGGGTAACTTTTTATTTAAAAAAAATGAATAATAATTTTCGAGATTAATTTTTGCCAGTAATAACAGCCTTTCTGCTCCAATAAAATAAAACTATTTCACCCAAAAAAAAACAACAACTTGAGTAACTTTTTACCCCTTTTGTAATAATAATAATAATAACATGTTTTAATAATTTACTACACTTTTTGAATCCTTCCTCTTTTCTTTCGTTTGTAGTCTAGTTTAAAAAAAGAAACAAATCTAATTTTTGTTGTTTTGAATATGAAATAATTATTATTGCTTTTGTAAAATTGTTGAATTTACTTTCGAATCGTGGGGTTTTGGGATAACTGCATCTAACTCATATTCAGTCAGCTGCTTATCCTAGCTTACAAGGGGAAAGCCGACATACGCTTAATTTTTTACAAAGAGTAATAATTATTATTAATACAATTAATAATCAATTTATCATCAATCCACGTCATCAACCTTTATGGCTTATTATTAATATCTAGAATCTATCATTAACTGTGAATAATATTATTATTATTATTATCTTTAAGGAAATCGTGTACAAATCAAAAATCCAGTAAATAGCTACAAAGTAGAAACATGGCTTTAGAAAAGAGTAGAGTCGTACATTCAAGTACAAAAAAAATCCTTTGCAAAGATTATATTATATTTTATATTATCTCATTCGGCTCATTTAGGTTCAATTATAATTTCACAAATTTACTAACAAAATTAGTAGGTGTTCAAAGTACACTTTTGTCACATCTTTTCCAACAACTCAGGCAGTTTTTTAATAATTATTTGAGACTGTGAGTAAAAAAAATGTGTGTAGATATTTACACACTTTTTCAATACTAAAAAATTGAGATGCGCTTGAAAACAAAGTCAATTTAAAGAAGAAGAAGAAAAAGACTTAAAAGACTTTGGATGAATCTACCTCTTAAAATATATATTATTATTATATATCCTCTAGTTTTATAACATCTCTTTTTTATTTGAAGATGTAGCAAATGAATTATAACTCCAACCTACTTATCATAATTATATGAACGTTATATTAAATAAATAATAATTAGTAAAGTATTTTATGTAAATTGTAAATAGTTTTGTGCAAGCAAATGTATAATAATTTCCTGTAAAGATAAACAAAAGGTGCAGTAAGTTAAAACATAAAACATTGTAATTAATTGAATGGTAAAAAGTTAATTATTTTTTGAGTCAGCTATAAATATCCAATTTGTTGAGGAACAAGTGAGAGGAACCTTTAATGATGTTGAGTTGGAAGACAATCAGTTTACACACCAAATTAACTAAATAATAATTATACTATATTTAAATATTATAAGTAAACAAATAAGACTATATATTGTACTACCATTATACCGACTGAAACTAACAAGCGCGCACAAATTTAAAAAATAAATAAAATGTCTAAAAATAAAATGTCTAAAATAGCCAGCTACTTTCATTTGCAACGCAAACAATTTTTGTTCGACAGCTTGATCAACACAGAGAACCAAAAAAGAAATGGTAAAAGTGAAAGGAGCAAGAAATCCGATGGACACTTTTCAAAATAATACAGATATATTTAGTGGGGATGATAGAGAGGTGGGGGATATATTATAATTATCCGTGTGACTATGGGAGAGATTGAAATGAATGAACCCTTTTGTTAAACTCTACTAAAATAAATACAAGTATTGTTGCAACACAACTTTTGACTTTTTGATTTAGAAACTTACTAAATAGTTGGTAGCAATTAAATATAATTATATTTAGTTGTTGTTGAGTAGATTGTTAAGAGTAGAGTAGTAATAATAATGTATGATGGTTATCCCATATTCCTGGTGTTTGTACCTACCAAAGTTCTCCGCGAAAGAATGGAGTATAGATTTATGAGAGTATCAAAATAATGATATGCAATGCAAATTGTCAATGCCAAGTGATTAGTGGGTGAGAAAACTCAGTTTTTCCCTACCCATTAATTCATTGTCTATAAATAAAAATATACTACGCTTATATTTATTCAATGGGCTATTTTTCTTAAAATCATGTAAAAAGTGGAGTAGGATTGTGAATGGAAATATTATGTAGTTGATAGATGAGAGATGAATCTAGTGGGGCAAAACAAAATGCAAAGGAAATATTAAATAATAATAATAATTTGTTGTTATGCTATTTTTTTACACTACATCTCCTTAATTTGTTTCATTTTGGAAAGTATTGAAAGTGGGAAAAAGTAGGAGAGAGTTGTAAGATAATTAAAAATTTAAATGTTGACAAGGGAGTAGTGTGTTGAGAAGGCACTTGTTGAAAAGATGCGTAAAAAATGATTGTTGTACCTTAAGTATCCCGTAAATTCCTGATTACTACTTCTTATTAAATGTGTAAATCCGGTATTTACGTGTTTGACTGATATACCTACTACCTACTTTAAATCATAGCTTCCCTTTCTTCATTTCTACTCGCTTGGAATACAAAAACGTTGTGTGACGTCCATTCAAAATGTTGTAAGGATGGATTGTGAAAGTTGTAATATTTAGTTTAATGGTTGCAGGAGGGGTTTATAGTGGTACGTTTAGTTGTTATTCCGATCTACATGATCCACTTTGACAAGATTGTGCATTTAAATATAAATATTATAGAATATTGATATATTTTACAAAAAAAAGTATCAAAAAATAGTCAAAAAAGGTATGACCGTGTGTACATTTCATTACAAATGCGTACGAAAGAAATATTAATAAAACATTTTAGTCAATAAAAAAATAAGATGAAATTATTGTGCGTTCAATTCCTATTCTCATCAACCTCGCATGCAACAAGATGCACACCCTCATATCCATAATATCCATCCATTAAAATTCAAGAAAACCAAAACCCAGCGGAAGGGTATTCTAATAACTCATGTAAATATTTATCTGCCCGCTCTATACAAATTTTAATGCCATACTTGCATATCCACCATCTCGATTAACTGCATATAAATACCTTGGTTGTATTTTGGTTTTTAGCACCCTATTAGGAAAGGTAGTGAGAAGCTGGAAATGGACGGAGGAACAACGCCAATTCAATTGCAAATCATTTCATATTTAGCTAATTGCCAATTAGAAGGACATGCATTCCCAGTCTGCTAAATGCTTTGCAAAAATTGTGCTACTCGTTTTAATGAAATTGTGTAAAAGGGGTGCATGCAAAATATTGTGGAGATTGGCAGGGGTTGTCGGCTTGGTTGTGCAGGAAGAGCACTCACTTGTTGAGATGCTTTGTTGGAGAGAAAGAAGAGACGGAGGAGTGTGGAAAAGAAGTATTCGTAGACTTGGTGGAGGTATTTAGTAGTGAGTGGGATTGCATGGGCAAGATATCATCTTTGGAAAGAGAGAGCTTTCCAGAATAGCAAGGAGTATAGCATCCTCACTTTATTCCAACAAGTGCGAAACAAGATGTGGACAAGCCAGCGAATGCGCTCGCTCTTTACTTAATTCAATTGGCAATCCGCAACATCAACAACCAACATCCAACAAGAGCTACAACTAAATCATCCAAACTCCAACAATTAAACTCTAGCTCATAGCCTTCATTATTGACACTTGAAGATAAGGTATAACCCACTCATCTCATACTTCCATCATTCATTTCCCCATCTCTCTTATATCAACTTTCTCTCCTTCTTTCCAACAATTCAAAAGTAATAGCTTGGCAACCTAATCAACTAATCAAAATGGCTGAAAATATTAAGGAGCTAGAGGGGAACATGTCACCTCCAAAAGATGACAAGGTTGAAGAAGGCAAGCACAAGAGCACATCTGAGGATCCGACGCCAACAACGGCCAACGCCACTCATGGGAATCAGCAGCAGAAGGTGGAAACAACAGAGTTGAGTGAAGGCGTTGCAACTACTTCCAGTGCGTCGTCGTCCACTTGTGGAGCACCACAGGTCTCCGGTGAAGTGTCTGGCGAACGAGATCCCTATTGCGTCCTTCGTACACGAATGTCCTTGTTGATTGCTCGAAGGGAGCTGCTGGAGCAGGAAGAGCGAGCGTGCGAAATAGGAGGTGAGTGTGCAGATGCTTTGGATAACACACCGCTTCTTGAGGCCATCAAGAAGGGAGGGGAGGATTACCAGGGGCCGGAAGATGGCTCAGAGTCTAAATTAAAAAGTATCATGAGAAACATGATAAGTTTGTACCAGAGGAGCAACCAGGCACTGCTCCACTCTCACGCCCAACTCCAATTTGCTCCAAAACTTTTTCCGTATGCT
>JAITYZ010002243.1:0-10325 GCA_027744595.1 Paronellides praefectus
AAATGGTCTATGAGATTCTTGTTGTAACCAAGTAAAATGCAAATTGCTGATATAATGAGGAATTCATGTTTAAATATCCATTTTTGGGAATGAGTCGTAATCTGATATGTAAATTTCCATCATAGCAAAGCCATTGAACAAAAACTTAATATTTATCCTCTACCATTGTGATTTTTGCGATAAAAAAGTACGCTGCCGTCTAATAATGAAAATATATTATGCATGTTATACAGTTGGGTAATAATAGTGATGAAGTGAAACGCTTTAAAAGCACGTGTGCACGAACGTTGCGTACACGCGTGATGTCATACCTTCAAGTAAACTACTAACTATGTACTTATTAGGTGTGCACAAAATGAGTTAAAAAATGCATAGGTATACATATTTTTTATTTACAAGTATTACTTGTAACAGGTAGCAAATACAGAATACTGAATTAGTGATGAGTAAATTTATAGGATAAAAGATTCTGCATTGAGAGTTTTGTCATTTGTCCTCGTCGTAGACATTATAGTGTTCCTCTTCGGATATTGCGTTTTTTTCCCTTTACATCCTTTGCACTGATAGAAAATCAACCTTTTAGCTTGCTGATTCCTATTGACCTTAACGCCAAAGTGACAAATAGGTTAATGACGATCATGAAGTGGTGTTGACTTTTAGTGGGAGTGAGCATGAATGAAAGTGTAAAGCGAGAAAAAAACCATCGTAAAACATTTTGCACAAAAACAGAGGGAAACACAATGCCCTTGGGAACCCCCCTGGCTGAATGTAGTGCTGATTTTTCTTCATTCTCTATATACGTATGGGTAGAGACACATCAAAAAGCATGAGATTGCAATGTTGGGACGAGATGGTAAAAAAACAGTTGGTATGATGAAAATGGCTGGATAGTTTCGTCAATTGCCTTGGAGGAAAACAGAAAATGCTGTCGACATGGCATTGAAACTATGTTATGTTGATATGTATTTCCAACGATTCCAGCCGTGTAAAATGAAGTGACAACCAAAAGTCAATGATGTTTTATTATGCTGATAGTACCACATGGCTGTAATGACATGAGACATTCTTTGTTAAATTTGATTGCGTTGTTACTTACAAATCATACGCCTGTATTTACCTAATGTTTTTAAAAGAAAAAAAATGCTTTCTCTCAAAAAATTTGATGGAATAAAAGTAAATATATATTTGCAAGGTTTCAGCGGATGATAAAACAGTCATTTTCATGTCATAATCAACATTAAGCTAATTTAAAACCGAGAAAGGCTTCTTCATCATGAGGCAACAAGCTATAAAAGTTCGTAGGTGGACACGTACCGTTCATCATGTGTACAAAGTACAAAGTCAAAAGTACAAGAGACAAGAACCATCAAACTCCACTCCACTGATTTTCTGAGAGCATAAAACTCTGCGTGATCTTCATGAAAGTGGAATGCTTTCTATTTGAAAATACATATATATAAAATATTAGGTATACCCGTGTAAATTGCTTTGGCTGTAGTCAATAAGCCCTCTTGTCGACTCGTCAGCAGGATGGTAAATATATAGGCTTTTACGAGAGTGCTTCGCAAAAAAAATGCTCCGACCTATTTTCACCTCATTTTCTTCTTTCAATTTAAAATGTTTACATGAACATCATCATCATCATCATTCTGCTCTTCATCTTTTTATTACATCAAAATCAAGGCTTAAAAATTGGTTGGATCACATAATCAACCGCCACTACCACCACCATTGTTGCTGCTATACGATATCATTAGGCACTATACTATACACCATATTTATTTGATCATTATTATGACCCTATTTTCAGATTTCGTTAAAAAGGAAATTCATAAATAGAAGCTTATTTGCTCTAATACGAGCACCTCATGTGTCTACATGTATTATTAGTTTTTTTTGTAATCCTTCTTACTTAAATGACATGAAGTATACTTAGCCTTCAGCCCCATAAACTCGTTCGTAAAGGGAATTTTGTGATATTGTCTATATTATTATGTTATATAAACTTTTTGTTACGAGTTCAGATGACATGCTCTAAGCCTCTAAATAAAAATGTAAGTAGCATGACTATGACACACGTCATCATACCGTCCTTTTAAGCTTTGTTTTAGCCCAATCAGCTCACAAAAAGGCTTTTCCTCTTCGCCTGTGTTATCATTTTTATGTTATTTAAATGCTCTTTGTCTCAGTAAAATACAACAAGGGAAAGAGAGAGAGAGAGAGAGAGAGCATTCCACATGATAATACTAACAACCTCGAAGAAAGTATAAACGTAATACGATAAGAGTGTGTAAGAGTAAAAAACGCGAACGTTTCTCTTTTATCTTGTCGTCTCCGTCCTTTCTTTTCTTATTTTGTTTTCCCGTTCTACTATAGGCAATATTGAATCATCTTGTTAATACCAAAGATGATTTTCTTGTGAAGGGAAAATGAGACATAGAACATGGAACACATTAATAATATGAATCATATTGTATGTAAGTGGAAGCTTAGAAATACTTTTTTTTATCCAATTGACTGTCTTATATTTAAAATTAAATGGTTGTAAGCCAGACAGGGAGAGAAAATGGGAAACGTCCAGATTCTTTTCGTTATTTCCAACATTGGTAAGTGTACAAAAGAAAATTATCTTGTGATATAATATCGACTGAGGTTACTTGTGGTACAATTCACTCTTTATGTACTACAAATAATTTTACAAGCAAATTGTTTATATGCAACTTCCCTAGCTGTTTGTTTTATCGGAGATGTGTATTTACATAATGGCATTGGTGATAATGATAAATTACAAAAGCTGATTGTATGAACAAGGGATTTTTCTTGGTATAGAACGAAAAAAAACAGAATCCAGTTTGTTGTCCATACTTTTATTTGCGTGGATGCAGCTACACAGAGAGTCGGGCCATTATTGTCGTCGACGCTTTGTTTGAGCCAACATTTACCAAACATTTACCTAACAGTTTTAATAAAAAAACAATGAGAGAGAATAACTTACAGAGAATGATCTATTAGTATTAGCAGATTCTATTTTCTATATCCTCACAATTAAGAGAGTTGGTTTGTGTATATACTTATGTAACTTATGTATATGTTTGAGAGTTACCTCTTGTATAAAATACATTAATTTTCCAATAGTATTTACTCTTCCCAAATAATGTAAAAGCAAGCAATTCTGAGTATTCTGCATCCTGATGATATGCAAAAAGACCAAATACAGAAGAAAATTACAGCCACACTTTACAAATACAAGAGCAATAAATTAGAGTGCATGGAAAATTTGAAACTCTCTGAAGAACAAGTAAAACAGAACAAAAATCACTGTAATGTCTTTTTAAACAAATCTTGTCTCTAATGTAAGTAAAGTACTATATTTATTCATTTGTGTTCCCCACAATTATAGTTGTCTCTCTTCTCTACGCTGGGGTTGGATATTATTATTTTGATAGTGATATTGTATCAACTTGATTGAAAACAATATTTGGATTACAATATTTACTGTAACGTATGCATCTTTTTCATTTCCTCTATTCTCTATCTCAGATAAATGACGACACAAATGTGATGGATGGAGAGATGTGCAAAGAAAGAAGGGGTAAAATGGAGCAGAATGTTTGCTTAGGGTTTTTACTGTATGATGATGGTGAAGAGTTATCAAGGCAATCCTGGAAATCAGTCAATAAATAAAATCTGCACTTTCATGCTGTTTACCTTCATCTCAACATGACACGCACGTGAGAACATCAAGCAGCAAAGCAAGCAAGCAAGCTACACGTAAAAACGATTCGATTCCCTTGAAACAGCATGTTTACGAGCTTCAACATCACTATCACCAAATTTACAAAAAGTTGAGTTTTTTTCTTTCTTCTTTGGTGATTCTATATACAATTTCAATTTAACACAAGTTTCTGGATGTCGTCCACAAAAGATTTTTTTATGAAACGTTTTTTTCCTAACTGCCATCCAACTATAATAAATTTATTACCGTAGTAAACATTTTCCTCAAAGGTATCAAAAAACGTCCTTTAAAATAAAATGGTTTACATGTGTGTGTGTGTATAGTGTATAGTAGTGTGTTTATATTACATCTTTCATACACGTAATTTAATAAAGAAGCTCTGTATTAAAAAATTAAGGGATTTATACAAAAAGGGTGTATGTAAAGTGCAACTGCATGGAGCAAGTAAATCCTTACATTAATTGTTAAATTTAAGCAGTTGTAAGCTGTTTTATTATGTGAACTTTACAGCCTAAATTGGAACCATCATCATTAGAAACAAAAAAAAATCATAATAAATTTATTAATGTATTTACCTTACCTCATATTATGATGCATATTTATGGCCATCATCTAATGCCTGAGTCAACAAGAATGGTGCAATCATTAAAAATAAAAGTGGGCGAATTGCTCATAATATGATACATCAAAACGTGTGTATCAATACAGAAGCGTATGGGCAGAGTGCAGACATGATGATGGTAAGTGGGTAGGTGTTTTTGAATGTAATGAAAACACAAAGGCATATAAATGTAGACAAAAATTGCAACGAGCATGAATAAGGTAAAAATGATTATTATATGATCATTATTCTCATTGAACATGGGAAAAAAATTTACATGATTGATTACATAGACATCAGACACGCTTATATTACACATTGGCATTAGTTAAATTTAGTTTGGTTGTATGTATAATTATTGCTTTGTAAGGAAGCAGGCTGTGTGTCCATCAAATATATTCAAATCTGTTTTCGCAAATGACTTTGATGCTGCAGGCATATACCTACATGGCTAAATATGTATGATGATGGTAGAGACAAGAGAGACAGACACAAATGGCATAATACATATACCTAAGTACATGTAGCCACGTGTGCCAAACTACCTATTACATACTACATACTACATACTATACAGTATTTATGTCGTTGGGAAAGGTAAAACTTTACAAAAAGGCATTTGAAATTCTCCAGATAGAAATGAAAATGATGAAACATCAAAACTACCTATTCAAACAAGGGATATTGTGAACAATTTCGCAACTCTTCATCTCATCATCATCATCATCATTATAATTCTCCTTATGTTTTGTACAAAAATAAAATATCAAAAAATGATGTCATCTAAATTGACTGTAAATCATTTTTGGAGCATTAATATTATTATTATGTAGTGTTTTCATACATTATAATATCTTACCTTAAAATACAGAGCAATTGATGCAATAATAGTGACAATGGATGATTTAGTATTTATTATGGAGTAGAAATAATCAAATTTTTCAAGGTTGTATTTTTTTCTTATTGCCACATCATCTTACATGCCAATGTTCCGTACACTACTGTTGCAAATAAAATCCAACCATTATTTCAATCCAGCATATTATTAAAGGAGGACTTTTGTCAAAACCCAAGCACATACGTTCATGTAAAATGCATGAGTCATGTGTTGAAAGTTTGAGACAGATTATCATTTTTATTCATTTCGTGATGATTTGTGATCGTCACCAAGCAAGTAGTCATGAATTATGAATCATAACTTGTGATGACAAACTGGATGAAATATATTAAATGATAGGCGTTAAAAGTTTGATTTTTTATTACGAGATTTTCCGCTTTATTGGTTTCCTTTTCTTCTATTACAAATTGACATGTACAAAACAGACCAATGTAAACGTTTTCTTTGTTTATATTTTTTTGTCTCATTCAATCATCGTTCGCAAATACGTAATTTACTTTTAGTCGTTTCTTCGTCTTTGTTTTTGTATATTTTTTATCATTATTGTTTTTTACGAGTGTATATATTTTAGTTGTTGATGTGGTCTGAAAGATTAGGATGCAAATCGTATTCACTTGTAACTGTTGTAATTGTAACATTATTAAATCGATATTATAGCGAAAAATTAAAGGCATCGACAACAGAGGATTATTATTCATAGTAAATACGTACATGCATACATATTATACCACATTATATATTACTGTAAAATCATAGAATTTTTTACAGTTTCATTTTCGGTGGTGTTTCTTTTTTTTCTCACACAAAAGTAAGACGAAGGGCGACAAAAGAAGTAATATTATGTAGATACTTTGATAGAGCAATGATACAATTGGTTGTAGTAAGTAGTATTATTCTTAACATTAATCAGATTTTATAAGTCAGACAATACAGTACAGTCAATCGAACAAGTAGTCATGTACTAGAAATTATTTTTATGAACTATACTCAAGCATTCAAAATTCTAGATTCATTCAATTTTCCACATTGCTTGTTGGCCATTTTTTTATTACTCTATTGTATATGTAAGCAACGGTATCGCTTTTGTATGTTTTATGGGGTAATATACACCGTAACCGACATTACAATTGAACGCTAATAATTTTTATAAAACTTACGATTTATGACATTTTTCCATTGTTGCGACAATTAGTAAGAAAACCAGGCAAGGTCTTTACATCTTTTATGAAATCTATGATTTTTTTTTCAGATACTCATAATTATACAACTTGCACAAGCAAAAAATAAGAGAACTAGAAATAAATGATGGGAGTTTAGCTTGTTGTGGTAGTTTAATAAGCCTCCTCGTAATAATATTTTCGACGTTACTTCTATCAGTCAGACAAATAAGAAATCAAAGACAAAAATCAAAGCACAATTTCGTAATTTATTGTTACTTACGGAGTTTATATCAATCCTCGTGAAAACATAAAAGACAAATTATAATAATAATGACGAAAAGTTATAGCAGTAGTAGTAGTGATAATAGTAATAATACAAATTACATACTAATAAGTTAAGACTTGATCATCAAAACGCTTACATACTATGACGGCGCTTCTATTATTAATTATTAATTAAGTCAAAAAGAAAAAAAATCTTGCTTTTTGTTTGGTTTTTCTCTTTAAAAAAAGGATAATAATACAATACATAAATCATATCATTGTAATAATAATTATAAATCCTAATATGCATATAATATGAAATTGGAGCAGTAAGAATTTGGATTACAAAATAGTCTCAACGTCATTCAAACAATTTTTTTTCTGGTATAAGTAATCAATACGTACACAGTAATCATTTTTTCAGGACAAAACAAACAATTGCACTAGAGGCTTGAAGAAAGTAGTATCAGCAGCTGAAAGGCATTTTCATTTTACATTTTCCGCTTTCTGTAGTTTGCCTTGCTTATACAACTTTTGATTTAAAAAAAGAAGATTTTACAGACAAGTATTTTTTCCCCACTATTTACCTCTTTTTGGAATATTTTTTTTTATTTACGAACACGCGACATTTTTTAATACACAGATTCAACTCATTTTTGTCGTTGTATCATTTTCTTTTGTATAGCTTATTGGAGTCTTGATCACCAATACATTGTATATTTCATATAGTAACCTTCTGTTTTTATAGTAATCAATACGAAAGGGAAGTACGAGCATGTAAAAAGAGAAAACAACCTGGAAAAATGTATTGGATCCCACGCTCACACTTACACTTCAGTTATGTAACAATAATGCATTAACTCTTGAAACACACACATACACACACAGACAAGTAAGCACAAACAAGTAAACTATGAATGTACACACGGCCTGATTTGTTGAACCCTCAGCGATCAATTATCTTTTTAAGAGAAAACGAGTGAAAACCCCACTTGTTTAGGCTTTCAATCTTTTTTATTGGGCACTTATAAAATGTATGCGTAACAACTAATCGTATGATTATTATTAGCTAAATAGGAGTAATAACTGCATAGTGTACTTATGTATGTTATAATTGTTGACGGTCGTATTCAACTGCATCTTCTAGGCAAATAATTGTTGCATACAATAGTGTGTAAATGTGTATGAAGAATCAACAAGTCTATACTGTATTCATTTTTCATCCTATGTTCCTTCCTTATCAACTGACACGTTGTAGCGATGATTTTGATAGGCTAAGTTTTACACATAGTTACTCGTCTCCATCTCCATCTTCACCATCATCTTCTTCCTCCTCTAGCCAATTCAGCCACTGGTTGACTTGGAACAGAGCCTTTCCCTTTCCTGGATAATCATCACGAATGTCCTCCTTCCACTTCAAAAATGCATCCTCTTCGATAAGATCCAGTTCATAGGTGTTCATGAACCATCGGAGAAGCATTACTGCAATTAAAATAGAAGGAAGCATTAAAATTGTGTACACTGACTACTGATTGAGAAGGGTTATTAAAGATATATAAAGTACCTTTTGGACTTCCTAAGGCAAACCATGCCGATTGCAGTGCGTAGATCGCTATCACTTGCAGGTCAACTCGGTCTACGAGGAAGGTTGATATAACAGGCTTGTATTTTAGCAATAGCTCGTTCTCTTTTTCCTTGATCTGTTTTTCATTGGATGGGTTGTCAGCATTTCCTAATCCCTGCAAAGCTTCCTGTTTTTTTAGGAAAAATTGGATACATATATATATAGTGAAAGCATTTTTCAGGAAATGAGGTACAGAAAAGCTTGAGTGGGAACACTTACGCCGTTGATGAATTTAAAGATAACGGTCATCAATGCGTGTATAAAACCCTGTGACGTCTGATATGTAACGTCAACTTGCCCTTTTACCCAGTCGAGGAAATCTGTTGGATCCGCATTCACCTGTTGAGAAATATGTAGGTTGGAAATGAGAAGTTATGATACATTTTAAGGATAAAACTTGAGCCGCCATATTTACCATAGTTACCTGCAAGCGCTTGGCCATTTCAGCTTGTATTTTCAAAAGAGGGAACAGGAATGACAGCTCCCTCTCCTCTAAAATTTCAGCCATGCGATCCTTGGTGCGGTCAATTTTTGGCAATGTCGTCAAAAGGCTAACTTTACTTTCCTCAAATAATTTGCAAATCTTAGTTCTTTCTAGGGTCTTGCTCATGTGTTGCAACACTAGCAACAAGAATGGATAGTGTTTTCCATTCTCAGTCAAGTCTGCAACTTCAGCAATGGTCATTTGGCTCTGGGTTATCGCACGCCCTGCAAACGCAGCAACATAGGATTTGATGCGGGGGATATCTGCCTCTAGGTCAGCCATTAGATCAAGCATTGTGCGGAACGAGTTCTGGAACTGATCAACGGTAATGAACTCTTTCTCGACGAGGTAAATAACGAACAAGTAGATTGATTCGCGATCAGCCTCTGCAACGCATAAAATCGTATTTTGTAGTTAACATAAAACTGTAATAATTTCCCATGTAATTCATATTTCATATAATATTTCCTATAGAAAAATATACTTACCGTTGTGATCCATTGCCTTGTTAATTATTGCTACAATAACGTCACAATACAAACGATCTGGCATGTTTAGAGCCTTCATTGCTTCCAGAGCCTCATCTTGGGATTTTTTGCCCAAAAGATCTTGAATTACGTCCTCCACTTTCTTGATGACATCGTCTTTCGTCGGCGCCTTATTCTTCTTTTCTAGACTGCTCTTGTTTCCAGGCTGTAAGAGTGGATTCTCAACAGGTGGTGGTGGATTGTTTATTACTGGAGGTGGCATCACTGCCGTAACAGGAGACTTTCGGGGGTCCATAATTGGTGGCGCAAACGTTGGAGGCTTCATTGGCTGGGGAATCATTTTCATGGATGTTTGTGGAGGTCTGAACGACAGCTCCTCGTTCTGCATAGGCATTGCAGTCATTTGCATGGGTGGAACACCTCCTCCACTCATTCCCCCCTGGCTCGCCTGTTGTTGTTTCATGAACCTTGGGGCAACGGGAGACTTTTCGTAGATATGGTTGTTCATGTTGTTCTGGTTGTTTCGCATGTTGTGGTGCATGTTCATCTGTCCATGATGACCATCAACACCACCACCACCACCACCACCACCGCCACCAGGATGGTGATTATTGTGATTCATGTGGTTATGATGATGCATGTTATTTTGGTTATGGTGAAACTTCATATTATTTTTGTGCTGTTGATAGCCGTATTGATGGTTGTTTGGTGCCATGTTATTTTGTTGATTCTGCGGGTTGTATGCTCTCATCCCACCTGCAGGTCTGTAGTTGTTGTGTGGAGGTGGCGTGTGGAAGCCGTTGGTTTCCATGCCGAGTGACTTGTCTCCAGGGGTGATGACTCCTGGTCCGGTACCCAAACTGGTCATTGCGATAGGAACAGGAGCAAAGACATCCTCAAGTCCAGTCCGTTTTTTGGGACCAAAGATTCTGCCATTTCGCCGTGGATCAATTTGCAAGTAACGGAAATCTTCTGTGGGTGACCGTGATCCGTCTGATATTCCAAGTTCGTCATGAGCCTCTCGCCGGATCTCCTGAATGGGTTTGGGCGACTCCTTCAATGAGATGGTT
>JAITYZ010002244.1:0-43046 GCA_027744595.1 Paronellides praefectus
GATCATTGCCTTTTGATAAGAAGCACTAAAAGTGCTTCTAATAAAAAGGTGCTGGTGGAAATTGACGTTTTATTGGTATGCATGAACTAGAATGAGTGTAGTGTGTGCACCTTATATCCTCACTACTAAACCATTTTTTTTTGGATTTTGAAAAAAAATTATCGGATCGGTAAACATGACGAGCTTTCAAGTTCAAAACTAATGTCAAGTTTGAAATTTTTTTTCCTCTTTGTTTGGAAAGGAAGGAAACGAAATTGAGAATGAATTTTTTTTTGTTTATCATCTCGTCATAATATCTAATCACTATAAAAACATTTTTCAGTATAAAAAATGTACTCTTATCATGATCATTACCACACCACTACCAACTACACACAAACTAGACTAATAGAACCACAACTACAACAACCACACACTTATATTTTTTTTCATTTAACATTTTCCACTTGTTCTACTTACACCACTTACGCTTTTCCGGTTTATCTCTATCATCCCACCTTTTTGTTTAATGCTCTGCGATTGAAGTTGTAACAAAAGTCGGCTGTTTTTATTTGGGGGTTCAACGTAAATCTACAATATTAACACCTACAAACAAAGAGCACGTAAGGTACTTGTGTAGTTGAAAAAAAGAGAAAATAATATACACTCTTGGGAAAAAAATGATAGGATTTAAAGATACACGATAAGTATATAAACAGCAAATTGTCTACTGATGATAATGTCGATGTTGATCTTAATTTTATAAAAAAAAATAAATAAAAACATAAAAAATGAGAGTTACTCATGCCATGTGATATGCTCATGGTTTTTGCTTTCTGGGCACAAATCTTATTTGGATATTTTTTTCCCTTTTTAGTGAGCTACTAAATTCCTTGTATTCCTTATTTAATTTTTCTTTTCCATGACGACTCGTCTCATTGTGTTGGCGACAAAAGGATTTTCTGCTATGTGTATACCAGTTTGAAAGAGGAGACAAGTGAATGGAAATTGATAATTTGAAAAGGTAAAAAAAACATATATTTTTTAGGGTGAATTGCACTGGCCATTGTAACATTTATTATGACCACCCATTGATCTCCTGAAATTAGTGATAAATGTCGTAAAAATACAAGGATGACGAGGAAATGATGCTGCTGATGACGCATTCCTCTACTCACCTTTTCTTGACAGCTAATTTTCTTCTTCTCTCACTTGCCTTTTTTTATGCATCCACTTTTATTTATTACCTAATAAATAAATAATATAGTCTATCTCTTTTGCCCCCTTTTTGCCCGTGTCTGTGTGAATTATTCTCCGCGTTTGGTATGCAACACTACCGACCGATACTTTTTTTATTTCTGATTGCAAAAATAAAATAGAATAAAATAAAAATAGTTAACTATGCTGTGCTTTGTTCAGTTAATGAAGCTTCATTATTTTTCAACGGGTTCTCTTTTACTTGTGTTGCTCTTGATGGGATATTATAAGCATTATACACTGCCATGCATGTTATTGCTTCAATGGAAATGGGATACTAAATATAATAACAAGAAGAAAGATAATAGTAATAATAATAATAATACTAATATAAATAATCTTATTACAGCTTTTCACATTCATACACCAGTCCATTCACAATTTTAAAAACATTTTTCACTCTTTCCCTATCCGTATACCTTACTCTCTTGGTATTATTGAACGAGTTTTAGAATAGCTAAAAAGAATTTTTTTATGGAAATTTTCAACTCGTAAAACAGCAAGTGGTCTAAATGTGATAATAATAATAATAAAAAAATTGTGGGTACCCTTTTCTTCTGTGTGCTGTGATTGTGGTTTCCAAAATACGGATAGGGTGTTGGATGGACGGATGGTTAAATAACTTTTTTTGTCTCCGCTTTTATTTTTACTGTATCGTCATAATAACAATGATAATAATAACTGGTTGAATAATATACCGTAAAAATTGAATTGGTGCACCTAAGCTTACATCACACCCCACAGCAATCTACAAAACAGTAAAGAAGATTAGTAGCCGACAAGTTTGCAGTTTACTTGCGTACTACAAAAAAAAGTGTATAGTAATATATTGGTCATCCTTGCAAAATTTACTGTTTTTTCGGTGAAAATGAGATAAATGTCGAGAGTTAGTGAGATTGAGTGTCACGCCATTTTTCTAATGATTCCTTCTTCATCTTCATCATCCACACTTGCTAGACTACATAAAGAGAGATTATTATTTGCTCATTTCCATTTCGTTTTTTTAATTCTCTGGATGCTAATCGTGTAGCTGATTATGAAATGTTGCTCATGATGAGGATGAGTGTACGTGTTTTTTTAAAACAAAATTTCATATCCCTCCAGAGGCATTAAATATACAATAAATAACATTAGAATGCCAAGCGCTTTCTGAATTTGATTTATTGCAAAAAAAATATTTAAAAAAATTCAGCCAAAATTTAATACGAGAAAAAAAAGGTATAGTAGTTGGCAGTGAAGTCATTATCATCATCTTTTCTCCTTCACTATTTTGCTTACAGCCAATTGTCTTGTTCCAACTTCTCCTTTCATTATTATTAGACTTGTCTCCCATTCTCCTTTTTTTATAGTGTTCTGGTTGAAAGAACACACAGTAGGAAAAATGAAATATCCAGTGCGAAAAGTTGACTTGAATAAAGAAAGAGGGAGAAGGAGCCTCATGATGATGATGATGACGAGGAGGAGTGTACGACGGTGTACGAAACTTAACGGCGGCGGCGGCACCAGCTCAGCATGTGTCATCCATGTTAACAAATTACTTTGGTTGCTCTTGATGATAATGATGATTGTGGTAGAATTTTTTTTGCAATAATATTCTTCTTCTTCTCTCCCTCTCTCTCTCTCTCTCTAGAAATAAATGGGAATATTATCACTATTCTTATTACACTTAATAGTATTTTTAGCCAGCCAGAGCCAACTCCAATTTCTGTTTACACCTTTCTTCTCACACAACATGAAGTCATAATACATCCCAGCAAAAATTTTGATGTGTGTAGTGTAATGTGTAATGAGCTTGTTCTTTGTTGACTACTCGCGTTTAGCGTGGTATAGGGAGAAAAAAAAAAAATTCGTGTGATGGTTAAAAAAATGGTTGAAAAAAGTAAGTAGTCAGATCGCAGTAGTATGTACCACGAAGAAAAAGACATGAGCATCCAGCTGAGTACAGTAACATGGCAATCAAGGACTCACCACCACAACCATAATAAAAACTTTACAATATTATTTCCATATCCACTTGGTATTTTTTTCATAATATGGCAAGGGAGAAGCAATAATAATCAACAAGTATATAAAAAAAATACAACAGCGGACTATATCAAATAGTTAAAAAATAATAATAATATTATTTTCGCATTTTATATTTTTCCTGCGTTTTGTTTCCATGTCCACCTGAGATAATAGTTGGTCACGCGCTATTTACCCTTGATATGTATAATTGTGTAGCGTGCTGAGTGAATGTGATGATATGAGCGTAATAATATGGTATATCGGCAAATTGGGAATGATCATCACCACCACGACGAGTACAATAAAGGATATGAGATGTTGATATGTAGGTAGGTACATATATACCTATATATTTTACATAAGTTACAGTAGCTTTGGTGGTGGGATTTTGCTTTGTGCTATATACTACTCCACCTTCTCATGAGACTCCCTCAGTGAGCCGGGTATGTTTTGTGTGAACTTGTCGAAAAACATGTATTTTCCTTCTCTAGTTCCGTTCTTACTCTCATGTTATCCTACATCCATAGTCGTAGTATAGTTGTCGAGTGATGATGATGATGATGATACTGACGTTATGTAATAATTTCAAATCTCATTACAAATTCTGCTCATTCATTTTTTCTGAAATTGAAAATGAAAGAAGGAGAGGAGGAGGAAGAAGAAGAAAGAGACAAGGGAAAATGTATAATGCTCTCGAATGTAATTTTATGCTCAACTTATACTGCTGCTGGTGGTGCTATTCTTCCGTTTCCTTCAACCAACATAACACCAAACAGAAGTCGAGTTAAGTAGTAGTAGCGCCAGCAGGAGGACATGACAAATACAGGAGGACATGACAAATCAGAGAGAGAGAGAGAGAGAGAGAGAGAGAGAGAGGGAGTATATGAAAAGAGGTGTGTACTGAGTTGGTAGAAGATACGCAATAGATACGCACATTTTTATAATTCTATGAGTGTAATATTATTATTATTATGAATATGAGGATGATAACCAAAAAAAGTCATCTTGAATGGTTTTTCTAGTGTATTGCTTTGCTCATTTTTGTTCTTTGACGTTTTGAAATTCTGGGCAAGGTGCACCCACAACAAGTCCAACTATCACTTCTGTTGCTGCTGCTCCTTATTTTTTTTGTTGCTTTAAAATTGTATTCACTGCCGAAAAAATCCAATTTTCCATTTTCTTCTCACTTTTTACGACTTTTCATCTCTTCTCTATCTCTGCAGTACTACTTAACCTGTCTCTTCCTCCAAAGAAGAAGAAGAAGAAGAAAGATAATGTTTTTATTTTATTTTTTTTCTCAGTTTTTGGCTTGGCTTGTCACGTCAAAGAACAAGTAAAGAATGTAAAAGGAGACTGTGAGGTGCAATATGAGATTTTGAAAGGGGCAGAAAATGAACAGGTCACAAAAAAATTTAATACTTTTCTTTTTTCTCCAAAGTCACTTTATTTCACGAGGTGGATTGGGTGATAATGATAATATTATGTGTGGTGGTGGTGGTGGTGATGAGATAATTTGAAGTCAAACGGAACAGGAAGGAAAAAACGGCTGTATAGTATACCATACCAGCAGCATAGCAGAGCATCATCATCATCAGTAAAGGAGTGACTCTATAGCCTGACCGGAGAGTAAATAATAATATTATTATGCATGAGTGCATTCCTTTTTTTTCTTTAACTTTGATGCACTCTGCATCCGCATGAAAAATTATAATAGTAATGTAATCATAATCATATCAGACGGTCATATAAAATTGTTTGAGTGAGAGAAACCACTTCTCCTCAAACTTTTCGTTTAATTTATTTTTGTAGAAGAAGAAGAAAAAAAAACATTCTCCATTTTTTTTGTCTTTTGTCGGCAGCAGTGTTGGTGCTGCTGACACTGGAACACTATCATGTTTTTGGTAGAAGGCTTTAAGGGGAATAATGTAGGAATATTGGTAGTTAAATAGAAAGACCAAATAATAAGCTGGTAATTCACCACCACCACATATTTTTCTCAAAGAGAAAAGTAATAATAATTTTGTTGCTTTTCCCTTTAGGAAATATCTGTTTGTATCAGAAAAGCTTTTTAGATTAACAGTTTCTCCTTCTTCGGTTTTTATTTTGTGATTTCACAAAATGCATAATAAAAATACCAACATGGTTTACGTATGTGTAATCCCAGAGTTTATGATGACAGACATGACACCAAGCATATAGCTAACCAGGATGCAAAAAAACACAAATGTTTTAGATATAATCAAAATGAGATGCTGAGGAGGATGATGATGACATGACATGAGAGAGAGAAAAAGAATAAGTTAAGGTATGTACATAGTACGTAGATACATATAGCAACGTGCGGTGCGGTGAATGTATAGTGTACCAAATAACAATAATAACAAAAAACAGACAATGTCGGTGCATGTAACAATGAACAAAACAATGTCCCTCTCAGAATTCCTCCTCTAAATCCATTTTTAAAATTTTAATGTATTCATTTTCTTCGACAAGATGAGGATGACTGAGTGTCCTTTTTACTCATTGTTCGGGTCTCATTGAAAATAAATAAACACACACACAGGTCACAGTCATTTAGTTTATCAGAGTATTAGTCATATCGCTTTTTTTTGAGAGAGAGAGAGAGAGAGAGAGAGAGAGAGATGAAGGTACCCTCTGTTGATAAAGATTAGGAAAATGGAAAAAAGAAGAATAGGTTCATGTGCATTACTATTATTATTGTTATTTTAGGATTTTGAATGGATTAAAAGAAATAACAACTATCGCACACAAAAACAACTCAACTCATTTGAGATTAAATACAGGTAATGAGTCAATTCAAAGGAATTCAGGAAAAGAGAGGGACTTAGGTAAGTAAATAAGTAGGGATTTTTTTACTCTTGTTGTTTAGCATATTATGATGGGCAAAGTAAAATGTAAGTAGGCAGGTGGTTGTGTGGTGGTGGGGTTGGTGTGGTGTGCTGTTGTGGCATGGCTTCATGATCCTGGCCTTTTTTTCAAAGAATCAAAAAAACGAATCCTCTTTCTCTTGCTGTTATTTCAAATGTGTTATAATTTTGTTGTTACTTTTATCACTGTTGAAGGAAGAAGAAGATGCGTATAATGCTATTGTTATTAGTTATTATTATTACCACATGAAGCAAACACCATTCCTTTTCCGACCTTTTTTTCTCATAGAGTGCTTCCCACTCAATCTTTCTCATTCATAAGAAAAGGGAGAGAGAGAAAAAAACGAAAAGCTGATAATAATACATGTACACAAAGTATATAGTTATTCCACAAAAATACACGATGTACACATACCTATGTAGGTACATTATGATGACTTGCGGCGAAAAAATGTAGAGTCCAGCGAAAAATAAAATAAAAAATGAGATGCGTTTCATTTATTATGATTGTATTATCATCAAAAGTAAAAAGGAATACCCGAAATAAAGAAAAGAGGGAGATGTTATGATGATGATGATAATATGAAGACGGCAACGCGGCACAAGAAAAAGGGGATCTTGATGCAAAGCAAAAAGCGTTTTTTATTTCTTTGAAAGGAATCCAGATTTTACATAATACCATTATTATCATTATTATTACCATTAAGCACATTTGATAGTAGGTAAAAAATAGATAAAGAGATGTGGGTAAAAAAGAATTCCAATCAAATTATTATGTATTTATTTTATATTGTCTTTCTTTCTTTGCCGTTCCCATGCTCATTTTTATTATTATTAATAATAATAATAATAATAATAATAATAATAATAATAATAATAATAATAATAATAATAATAATAATAATAATAATACAATGCCATGTATTGGATTCAATCAAGTGTCCTTTTGGCTTTGTTTCTACTATCTAGGATGTTCATGTGCTGGACCAGCACTGCTGGTCTATCAAGTGATCTAGTATTTTGCTGGAAGGTGTTCATTTAAAAATATACATCATCAAGAGAAACAATAAAACTCACAATGAAAATGTTTCATGGGGGCATAACGTTCAATCCTCATCATCATCACATTTTGTTGAATGTTGTTTAAAAAAAGAATTCATTTGTTGTTACACACCTTCCAGCCTGCCTTTCCATTTGAGAAAATAAATAGATATGTAACAATAATAAGGAATGAAGGAAGAAGATGTACAAGAAATGTATTTGGACGTTGATGTGTGTGTGTGTGTGTCTGAGGAGGAATGGGGAAAAAAAGCAGCAACTCAAACTGGTAATAATGGCAAGTAATTGTTGTGGTGGTAATATTATCATTGTTTTCCAGCTAATTGAATGTTGTTAAAGCTCATGCTCCTCGCACGGAAAAGGATGATGAACCACTGTCATTATTGTACATGCGGGTCGGTAGAGATACTAGAAATGGATACTTAAAAAGGGTTTTTGAAGTAACTACAGTAATGATGTAGTTGCTCTACCATTTATGAGAATATATAAAAATGTATATATATGCCTTTTGTACAAGTTTCGTGTAACTACTATTTATTCAGTGCAATAAAAATAAAATGAAATTATAAACATTTTTTTCTTTAAGAACAAAAAGAGAAACTTGCATTTCATTTTGCTGGTGGTTTAAAAAGGCTAGAAAAATTTAAAACTAGTAATTACGTTTAAAAAAAAATATATATAAAGTTTTGCTTGCAAGGCTCCAAGAAATCCTTTTGGTTTACTCCTCCGCCGGTGAGGATGATGATACTGTTGAGCTCATGTGCTGGTTATGTGATCTCCGTGATCATATGTTTATGTTGTAACAAGTAAAAGGATAACCACAAAGTAATATTCTCAGATTCCGCAAAAGGTTTTAAAAAGAAATGTTGATCGTTTGTAATTGCTGTGTGCTTTTGGAGAGCTGCTCCTCCTATCATCTTATTTGAAGATGACGCGAAAAATAAAACACACGTGGAAATAGACATGATCTGGAAAAGGAAATGTACAAACTCTCTGGAGTAGCTCATGATTAGCAGGTTAAATGGATAAGTAATTTACTGAATGGAATTATATTTTAAAAGGGTTACCATTTCATTCCGCTCTTTCATGCCTTTAATTTTTGATTCTGATGATGATGACGATCATGATCAATTTTCGGTTTTTATCCGACAATCATCAAAGGAGTCGCTTTTCGGTATGCGTGGTGGTGTGTGTGAGTTTGTGTGTGAGTGTGCGTGATGATGGTCACATCACGTAAACCAATGTAAGTGTATTAAAAAGAGGAAGAGAAACGTTGGAGGATGATGATAAGGGTGGTGGTATGCTATATGACATGGTATTTTCTTTCCCTGTGTCTGTGATGACGATAGCCGGCTATCGCTGAAAATCACCCGCTGAGAAGCGTCATATGCACTCAAGTGAAACGGCAAAGGAAAATTTCTTCTTTAAACCCTCTCTCTCTCTCTCTCTATTTTAAAGCAAGTTAAGAGGCATATAATATTTTGAATGCTGAGGGACCTCAAGTCAAAAAAGGGGAACCCATATAGCGTCATCCTCATTGTCGAATCCTATCATCGGCATAGCGTTTTCTTCTTGGAGGAATTAGGAAACACAAGCATAAATACAAAATGGTGGTGGTGGTGGTGTATGATGATGGTGATATGAATGGAGAGGAGCACTGTGTAGTAATAATGGTAATAATAATGCAAAAGGGTGAGTTTCAGCCGAGTTGCCGACTAAAATCTTGATTAGGATTTTGACTCACTCACACAATCAGCCTGAGAGAGAGAGAGAGAGAGAGAGACAGAGTAAGTGTTTGTGTGTGTGTGTCTCGGGTCTCTGAGAGTCGCTCTATTTTCTTGGAGTTTATAGTGTGGTGTGGTTTTCAAGTGGTGGTGATGATGATGGCGATGATGATGATGACGACGGAGTGTAGAGTATAGTAAAAAGGTTTGAAAAAGGAAAAACCACGAGGAAAATAGAGAGTAGTGTATAGGTACTTGTTCTTTGACGTGGTTGTTGAGTTGAGATTACACATCTTCCGCTGCCGTTTCCTCTCTGATGGGAAAATGTTCTCTGTGGCATGCCATCCTACTACTTTATTGATCCGATCAACATTTAGAGAAATCGAAAAATTGGAGTGAACAATTTTTTATTATTTTTTGGCTTACTTTTTACACTACCTTTTTTACAATGTTTGCGTGTTGTTGTTGTTTTTTGGTCGTGTGTAATGAATTTCTAGTTTTTAAGCTTATTAGATGATTAGTACCTAAACCATAGGATATGTTTTTTTTGTTTAAATCCATTTAATTTTCTTCCTGATACAAATCTCTCTCTCAGTCCATGTGTGTCTGTCCTTTGCTCGCCTCTTGTTCTTATCATTCTGTTTCTCCGCGAAATCTGTACATATTCTCTTATCTTGTCTCTGACCAGAACTGTGAGTTAAATAATAATACTACTCACATCTTTTTTCACTCTCCAAATCTATGCAACGAGAAGCGATGGATTACTATTATTAACTTATTTAATTTCCATTTCTCCTTTTAGTTATTTTTTCTACGAAAAGCGGATTTGGACAAGCTCACAAAGAAATGCAAGTTTAGTATGAGTTATTTGAGCGGAAATGAGAAAAGTGTGACTATTATTTCCATTCCCCATGAAAGGGTGCATATTATACAATACTTTGCTTTACAATAATTTAGCATGTAAACACAACTTTTGTCGTTTTTTCCAACGCAGCGGGTGTATCTATCCAGTAAATCCCTTTTTCATTTAATCAGAAAACCATATGGGCTTCATTATACCATAATAATAATACGCGTAGTTGCGTGAATTGTGTGAACAAGGGACAAAAATGAGACATAAGGACTTTGTTTTGTTGTAGAAAAAAAAGATATTATTTGACAGATCGGAAGAAGAATTATACGTGATCAGCCTCATCACATCATCCCCATGGAATTCAGCTTTAGAATATTAAAAGCTCTTTTTCCTCTCTGTCTCTCTCTCTGTCCCTCTCTATGCGACACACATTGGAAAATTATTATTAATTTTTTTAAAGATTCGATGATATCATTACAGCTATTATGTCACTATCCCATATTAAAAGTTAATCTGACTGACTGTATGGCTGAAGGTGAATTGAAAGCTTGGAATGTGATGATGATTTTTTTCTCTCTTTTAGTCAAAAGAAAATGAGCTTTGAAGCTTACAGCATTCATCATCAAGAAAAAGCATATTCTTTTTTATTCCTTTTTCCTGTTAACAGTATTACACCATATCACATTAATAATAATATTTTTTCCCTTCTTTAGTAATAGCTTCCTTTGTACAAACTTACTCTTCAAGGATACTTTTTTTTCTTATCAAGAGAATACAAGAGCTCGTATAGTACTTGGCATGTGCTTCTCTTGTTGTTATGTAAGCTTAAAAAGAAAGAAAGAAAATATTTTTTTTTCATCCCTCCCGTTCTTCTTCCTCTTTTCAAGTGTGATTACAACAACTCACATCTCATAACGTGACACAGAAAATACACACACAAAAAAGAAGGGGACTACTCATCCTTCGTCACACTCACACTCATCATATTATACTTTTACTCACCTGATTACATTTATCTGATAATATTATTTACCTATATATATTTTTTTGGCAGAGCAACCATTCAATATAATATGTCGTATTTGATGAAAAGCGTGAAAAAAGGAGAGGATGATGATAACATTTTTATTTGACGATGGAGATGTTGATCGTGTACTATGTATAGTCATTGTCGTGATTTGTTGATGATGAATACCATTCCATTTTTGTATCTGTATATTATATGCATATGTATGTATGGGTTTGAAGGGAGGAAAAAATAGAGATAATCATATCACTATGATGATCATCATCATCATGGAACGACTTACAACAAGGAATCATATTAGCACGCGGAGGAAAAAAAAAGTAGGAGAATTGGAAAGAGAGAGAGAGAGAGAGAGAGAAAAAAAACTGAGAGAAAATATTCATATTTTTTGAACGTTGATGGGACAGATCTGTATGGGATAGTAAGTAATAACAAGCATGATGATGAGTGGCGGTGGAGGTTTTGATGGTGTGGAGCTTGCGAGAGAACTCGGATTTAATATCGAGGAGATTGGATTTTTAGAAAGGAGAGAAGAGGAAAAAGAAAGAGAGAGAGATAAATAGAAAGCCTTTCATTTGCCGACTTCTTTTGATGATTTTTGATTGGGAAGGAGGAGAAGGAGGCATGAGGATATTTTTTTCCCTCATAGGTATTCACTTGACTTGACAAGCTTGCTATATAGTAACAATAATCACTCGTATAACCTTCCTACTTATATATAGCTATATATAAACATGTGTATTTCTATTTAAAAGAAATATGCGCCCCTCTCTATTCCTTTTAAAAATGCATATTTTTTATTAATCATGTTATGATTATTATTAATAATCTTGTAAATTACGAGGGCTTGTTGAACGTTCAATGGTGATCATGATCCCAAATCACTGTCAAGCAGCAATTGAAAGAGAAAAAAAAATGTTTATGGCTATATGCTAGTATTGGGTATCTCTCACATGTGTGGGTCACCAATCAACAGAGAGAGGTCACAAATGAAAAATGTTGTTCCCAGCCTAGCAAGCATGCAAGTTTAATTGTGGATCGCTGGAACAGGAACACAGTCGTCGGTTTCGTCGTTCGTTCGAACGTCACTTTGGAATTTTTAAATATTATTATTATTATTATTATTACTATCATTATAGCCCTTGTTCGTGCATGGCGTGGCGTCGTCGTCCAATCCACATCATCATGAAGGAAATCGTCACACGATGTTTTAGATGCATTTAAAATCATAACAAAACACTACGGTATTTATTTAAAAAAAAAAAGAAGGTAAATATATAAATATTATAACCTGTGCATATGTGACAGACTTAGTTCTCAGGATCAAGATCTTCAGCTGCAGGATCAGATGTGGCGCTATATAGCCCTTCAAGATGATCATGATTGATCAACCCTTATCGAAAATTTTCATCTTGTTTTATTTTTGACAGAGGGCTTTGTATTTTTAAAATCCTTTTGACTTGACTTGACTTGAGAATCCATGTCAGAGAGGAGACGAGAGAGAGAGCAGAGCGTCATGATGATCCGATCCGAACAGTTGATTATTATTATTTACGGTATACTTTGATGATCGGTAACAAAACAACAGTATTGTACGTGAATATTTTTTATCCTGTGGTAAAACATTTCATAAAAATAATAACCACCAACCCGTTTAATAATAAATGATCCAAAATAAACTAATGGGCTATTATCATCATCAAGGCGCGCACGCACTTTTAAAAGGAATTTTATCAATTTAATTTATTATTTAAAGAGAAACAATAGATGAGCTATGGTAAAATACAAATAGTTTCAAACATGCATATTATAGCATATATTATATAACATGTACATATTGACGTTATACGTGGCAATGGTACTAATACTTACGTAATTAGTTGAGCGATTAATGTCGGTGATGTTGTGTAATTAAGAAGAGGATTTTATCAAGGAAATGGGATAAAAATAGGGAATAATATGTATCTGTTAACATAGTGTAAATGGGTTGTACATGTTCTTGTTGAGGATTAGAATCATGATGACAATCTGTAAATAAAATGATTGCCATGTGTTGAAAGGGTGAAATGGATTCTTTTTTTTTCTTCTTCAAAGTCAACAATGTGGATAATATGTGCATAATAATGTTTATAAATATGTTTATATTGTAGCTATATGTACAATGCATGTATGACAGGAATAGCTGCAAGGAAAGGAAAGTGTCTGCAAGCTCTTGAATGACTAATAATGTGAGCTGAGAAAAGAGTTTAGAGTAATTAACTTGCCGATAGAGAAAATATCAAAAGGATGATCAAAGCAGATAACGGCACTCTTACGGCATCTCCCTTTTTTCCCTTCATTTTTCTCCCTTGTTCAAACAATTAATGTTATTATGTGTAGTACGCAAAGGAATTTTAATTGTGACTTTATTGTTGTTGGTGTGTTACAGTAAAAAAATAAAAAAAGTATACCTATTCAATGTTTATTGTTTTACTACTACACATTACACGTCATGTTTTCTTATGTAACATGTCGCATATTATAGCGACGCAAATAAGGATGGGAAATTTGTTGACTCTTTTGTGATGTGGCACGTAATAATATTCAATTTCCCAGCTACATCTTTTTTTCCAGTGAAATGGAGGAAAATAGAGTAGAGAAAATTGGGAGTGACATTATAAAAAATCTTGTTAGCAAACCATAAAGTGTGCAAGTCAAATCAAATCAAAGGAAAAAAACATAACATGTTATCTACTTCCTCTTTTTCAAAAGAGCAAACAAGTCACAAAAAGAGATAGAAACATATTGGCTTACCGCAAGAAAAAAAACCATAAGAAACAAAGTCATTTACCAATCACTGATCCTTCTACTTTTTATTTCGTGGTCTCGTCTTTTTCCTCAATTCAACGTAAAAAAATAAATCAATAAGCAGCTTTTTTGCAGCTTGTGGCCTGTTTGTTTACTTACCTGCATGTTACGCAAATAATATACTTATATAGCCTGACTAACAGTTAATAAAAAAAAAGTTGTTATATATAAAAAACATATATAAATAATCTAATAATTTTCATTTTGTCTTTTAAAATGAGAAATGGAAGTGAGGTAGAAACGGGAAAAAAATCCCTTGGGTATTTTGTTGCGGTACACAAGGTTTACATACTTTTCTACTTTGTTTGCACACGGTTGCTTTTTTTTAAACTTGCAGTCTCCCAGAGACAATTTTGCTTTTTTACAGAAAAGAAATTGCTATAAAGTAAGTAGTTCTTGGAAAGTTGATGGGCTGACTGACTGACTGAAAATATAGTGAGTAGTGATCAGTGCTACTGCTACAGCTGTGTCGTGAAAAAAACAGGATTCTTTGGCGTTTGGTTGTTTAGGGCGGAAGCATTCCTGAGTAATAAAAAGAATAAAACACTGCATGTTAAATATTATGTGGTATGTATGTTATACAATATAATGATAATGTAGGCATATTATGTACTAAATATTATTGCACTTGACTTAAATACTCATATAATATTTTTTTTATTATTACTTTATATTTATTGTTATGGTACGGGGCATGGGACGGAAAAAAACATACCTCTCTGTGTAAAATTATTTATTTATCTATCAGTCAAGGTGTTTTTTTATTCAAACGGGAGACATGTACGTAAAGAGCAATATAATAAAAAAACAATATATATTTTTTACATTTTTTTATAAATTTGGTTTATACAACTTGACGGACTGTTAATGAATATAAATGGTAATATGCTATGCTTCTAATAATAATGCAAAATAAACGAAGAGAGAGAGAGAGAGAGAGAGAGAGAGAGATGGAAGGTGAAGCGGTTTTAAAAGACGAAAGACTAAATACCAGTTTTGCTCCTCTCTTCGTCTTAGTCGCTCTCGGACATTATAATAATGTGGTCACTTAATTGTTGCAATAGCACACGGCACACACATAACAACCAGAGAGAGAGAGAGAGCATAATACTCACATGCTACCACTACTTTGTTTTGTGGCGTAATATTTTATTAAGGAGCACAGAGCTGTTACCTCTTTCATGTCATCCTGAAGTTAACATTTGAATACAAATGAATGACGAGGAGAGAGAGAGGGAGAGAGAGAAAACCAGGGAAGCTGCTCACTACCCAGGTAGGAAAATGTATAGGTGAGATGGTGATGTGGTTTGCTTATATTAACAACATGAGGCTACACACAAAATTTGCATTTTTTATTAATAGGAATAGTATTTTTTAACCGAAAAAGTCGTGTTGTTAATAAAAAAATTATGATTTGATTAACCTTCTATGCTATTCTAAATATTTAGTGGTAAAAGTAATTATTGTATGTTTTTTTAAATGAAATAAAAAAAATATATATAAAAAACTAGTAAAAATAATAATAATTGTTTGTAATATTATAAACAATACGCACTTATATAATATTTCGGATGGCCCTGCAAACAATAAATAATTAGCTAGATAAATTGCTAGTGGAACAATTACATCCTGCAATAATTATTACAACAAAAACTGTTTGACTTTGATATTTATCTGTAGAAATTAACCTTATTACTGTTATTATTACCCAGCTAATGAAACGTTGAACGTGCAAAAATAAAATTTGTCCAACGCATCATCATCATCATATCATCAAGCAGTGCAATGTGAAAACAACCAAGGAAACAAAACACACTCACATTTTTTTTTCTCTCGACTTGCCTTTACTTGACTTAAGGGCACTTTGTAACATTACATTGTAATATCCATGGGACTTTTTGTGTCGTCTTTTTGTGGATAGATTTTGATGATAAAATGACGACGACGCTCTCTGTTTACTGTTCACACAAGATGGTCAAACGGTGAAGCACGTACAAAAATGAAACAACATCAGGCAAAAATATATACATGTTACGTATGATAAAAATAATAATAATAATAAGTTGAAACATCATCACGAAGCATACCAGCTATTATGCACATTATAACATCCTCCATAGCCTCTAGTGGGACAAGTGTAAAGCTTTTTTTTCTAAAAAAAATTAGTTGGAAAAATGGGATGATGGTATTCAACATGATGGTTTATGAGGGTGAGGAGGTAGATTGAGAATAACATTTCATATTTTTTTCTGCGTGTTTATAAAAATTAATTGCCTTTAACAAACATGCATAATAAATGTAAAAAAGAAACGGACAATGGAATCGTATATCGAATTAGAATCTATTTTTTTTTTAAATATGGATCATTGCACTTGCATGGCACACACTTCACCATCACCACCACTACAAAAACCGACTTGACTTGACTGACACGATTAATTTTTTTCTGAAAGGAATCAAATGAAATGCGAATGGATGTGAGGCCGACTGAATGGCATGCACAATCATCACATCATAGCCTATTATCATCATAACAATAATATCCCATTCATAACATCAATTCTGAAACAATTACATTATTTTTTATATTGATTTGATTATACATCTTTTTTTCATCATGTTCATTGCTTTATGCTTAAAAAACCCTTTCTCTCTGTGTGTCGTTTATTTTTTTCCCTCGGAGTTGAAAAACGTAAAATAAAAAGCGGATAGACAGGAGAAACGTTACTTTATTTCTTGTTGTATTATTATTTTTGCTTGGAGCTTTTAAAATTCCTCAAGATTAACCAGGAATTCTCACATTTTGTTACCTGACAATAATAATATGATGATGGTGATCCACACAAACACAAGGCATCATCCCGGCGTATGTGTAAAGCTGACAGACACCATTTCATTCCTTGTTCTCTTCTGACAAACTTGTTGGTTCGTGTACAATTTCTTCGTTGTTGCCCTTTAGCTCCATTTCTTTTCTTTTTTCCTCTTGTTGTTCTCCTTGACTTGACGTTCTTATCATATCAACCACACCGCACCGAACTAAACTATAAAAAATATACAACCTATATTCTTAAACTGGACTTGGATGATGATTGCAAGCAGCCGTGGTTATGGTGAATGGAGAGAGAGAGAGAGAGAAGGAAGCAATATTGTTTATTTCTACCATAATCCGCATTATGTTAGTCAACATCATCATCTTTAAATTCATCCCGATATTTTGTATGACGATGCATTATAATAATAATAATAATATATTTATGTATTTTCCTCTCTTTTAATCTGTACCTTTTATATTTTTTTTCTTGTCTTATCCCATTACACACATGCATTGTTTTTGTTCTTCTGACTAAGAAATATTTCCCAAACTTAATTCATCCATCCATCGCATACACACTTATCACATAATAACACGTTTAGCATAAATAGCTCTTGCTTTTGAGAAGAGTTTTTTTTTTGCTTTCTTCTCTTGTTGTTTATCGTGCTGTTGAGAGAGGTGGATAAAAAGGACGAAAAAGGGATGATGACGAGCATGGGGCAGAGAGATGACTCCATCCATCCATCCATGCTCTATGCTATTATTATTACTACTATTATTATTATCCCTTCTTGTTCTTATTTTTTATGGATCTTTATTACTTGCATAATAATCATGTGAATATATCTGTTTTTCTCTAGATATTGGTTCGCGTTGACCGGAGAATCCATAATGTGTAGGATGAGTGGTATGTGCACTACACATTCTGTAGTGTATGTATTGGCAAAAACGGCAAAAAAATATGTACAACAAGTAGATATTATACATTTTTTACCGAAGAAAAAAGGAAGAAAAAAAATAATGTAATAGTGGTAAAATGGTAATAGAAGTAATAATAATAATAATAAATCGGTTGATAATATAAAAAGGAGTGGATTTTTTATGATGATTTTTGTGATGGTGGGCAAAAGTCAGTTTTACCCTTTCTCTCTCTCTCTCTGCTGCTGCTGCTGCTCCTTCTTCTTCTTCTCATGAATGATGCCCTGGAGTTAGACAGTCGAACCATATTAAATGCTGTGTTCTCTTGTTGTTGATGGTATGGATGGATGGATTGAGAAGGATTGTGATGCAATGCAAGTATTATTACTGTATTATGATGGTCTGCTCCTGTGCTCTCTCTCTCTCCTCCACTCTGATGAAAAAAATACATTCAAAAAATCCATTTTTATTCCATTCCATCCATATATCCATACAACAACAAGTCTCTCTATCTATCCGCCTCCTCCTCTTATGTTTTTTTTTGAATTCTGCTTCATTCTTTACCTATCGTATCATATCAAGAATTCAGCATTCTTTACCATTTCTTCATAATATTTTATTCTTGTCTGAAATACCTGATGAGTGTATCAGAAAGCAGAATGAATGCCGGCTTTGAGATGTTTCGAGTTGTATACTGCTGCTGCTGCTGCTGCTCTCGAAACTGATGATGATGATGATATTATTGTTGCAGAACAGAAAAAAACTGGCTCATTCCACGCACATGCATTTGTAGCAGATAAATACAAAAAGTACAGAGACAGAGAGAAAGAGAGAGCAACTGGAAAAAGTTGCAGCTGAACTTGCATGCATATTTAATGATGATGATGATAATGATAAAAGAGTAAAGTTTGATGAAATTGATAAGAAAAAATGTAATATTATGGATGATGTGTGTGTGTCATCGTCATGATGACGACGTAAGTCAAGCTTGTTCTGTTTGTGTTTATATAATTTGGTGTGTGAACTGTGTTCTTGTATAAATAATCATATCAGATGGAGCTAATCTGAAGAAGAAGAAGAAGAAGACGATGATGATGAATCATGGGTGATGCCAGTGGCAGGCAAGCCCTCTTCTTTTTCATCGTCAAGTCGCCTTGTGCAAAAAAAATATAATATGCTATCCTGCCCTCTCCGTTAAAGCGACGATGATCATCTTCTTTGCATTGGCGTCGTGAACTGAATAAGCAAGTGAATAAAACGGGCAAGAAAAATATGCGGATAAAATTGCAATTTGTAGCTGTAAGGCATAATATTGGCTTGGCAATCGTCCACTTTCAATTTTTGTAAAAAAATATATAAAAATATTGTACCTTCAAAAGTTCTCTTGTCTTTCCCAAGCAAATCAACATTTTTTTAAGGTGAAGATGAGATTTTTTTGTAAAGATAATATTTTTTACTGGTATTTCACTGGTTTTCACTGATGTCATAAAAGATGATGATGAGCAGTGTGGTGTGAAGTTAAATAATTTTTAAATGAGGGAAATGATTAATTGGAAGGATAATTAGAAATGAAGAATAAGAACGTGTTGAGTGGCGTAGTTACTAGGAGCACAACTCACAAAGTGTGTGGCGGAGCAAAAGGGCATGCAGCAGGAGCAGCAGCAGCAGCAAGCAACAGAATAAATTAGCAAACAAATAAATATTAATAATAATAAAATAGTAATTGTAGAAGATTACAATTATGAAAATAATAATAAGATACAAAAGACTAGATAAATAACTCATTTCTCACTTTGCCACAATTTTGAGTTACAAAAAAATACTGCAACTTTAAAAGATTGTATTTATTGGGATTCTTGATTGCAGCAAGCAAATATAATATACATATTTCTCTCTCTTGGTTTCAAAAGTATTTTTTTTCTTGTGTTGTGTTGCTTTATAAATTGAACCGTTTAACATGATATATAAAAGTAGCCAAAGTCGAAATGCTAACAAATTAAATTCATGTATCAATGTTTTTACATGTTTTGAAAATTGATGGTTTGTAAACATTCGTGCTAAAGCGTTTAGGATGGTAATTTTGGCATAAATTTAATGGTTCGCTAGGGACTAGACAAACTGATTGAAATAGTTGCATTGTAGCATAGCCATTTGTCCAAATTATCCGCTGCAAATTAACCAAAATTCTGGTACAGACAAACAGAAATACATAAAATACATATAAAAAAGCTAAAAAATCTTTACGCTCAATAAAGAAATTTTTAAATCATAGTTTTTATAAAAAAAACTTTTTTTTAAATGCTTATCATGTCTTTAAGAACAAGAATAACTTTTTATTCTTATTCACTTATACTTATATCATTTGCATTCATTATTTCTCTTGTTGTCTTCTGCTGCTTCTGTACCACAAGACATTCAATACCTGAGCACGTAGTAAGTATGAAGTAATTCCTCTCTGCATTTTAGATGAATGAAGAAGAAGAGCAAGTACCAGTTTTTCGCCAGCAACTACTGCTTCTCTCTCTCTCTGTACATATTAATATGCGCTCATGTAGAAAAAAAATGTTACTGATGAGGGCGATGTTGTTGTGCTGCTGCTGCTGCTGTTGTTTGTTTGTAATGTGATATGGGCTCTTTGAGAAGACGACGATAGAGAGATGGAGAAAAAAGGTGAAAAAACCGAAGAAGAATAATATAAAAAATAGGAGGAGGTGGTTCGGTGTTGGTGGAAGAAAAAAAAGCAGCAGCAGAAGAAGAGATGCTTTTAATTAATTGCCTACAAGAGCAATATATTTCCATCAGTTTAAAGTGGGACTGACAACTTGTGGGACTTTGCATTATCTCTCATTCTCTCTCAAATTTTTTTTTCCTCTTCCCATCTTCATACTCTCTTCCCGTTCAACTGCCATTACTGTTATTGCTCACTTTTAGTTAGTCTTCTTTGCAAACAAGGTGCAACAGTCAACAGTGAGGCACTCAAGAAGAAGATGAGAAATCGAACAAAATAAATAAGATGACCCGTGATGTTGGATTGGTGTGGTGGGCTACAATTGCACTGTCAACAATAAGAAGGAAAAAAAGAAACTGCTCCTTTCGTGCAAGTAAAGCTGTTGAATGGTTGCTGGGGAGATAATACTTTTGCGTGTGTGTTTGTGCAGTGCATGGGCATACGTGTATGTTTCTCTTGAAAGATGTAAAGACAGAGACATTAAGCAAAACTGTATAGACTGTAGACATGGAAAAACAATGGCAAAAAAAATCGATTGCTGCTGCCAGCCAGTATAGTAGTGTGTGTGTGTGCATTCTAGCTGGTCACTATTATTCCCATTCAAGTGAACAGTAGCCTTCTTGGTCCAGTTCCGTTTACTGTCCGCCCGTCTCTCTCTCTCTCTCTCTCTCTCTCTCTCTCTGTGCATTGAGAGAGTGAGTATAGAGGATATAGATTACTTGATCTGATGAACGGGTCGGTCCATTTACACACTGGTAGTAGCATACTAATGATAAATTATAATATGTAAGTATATCAACGTCTCTATATTATGTAGCTGTACCTTTTTGTTCTGCACTTGAACCTTGTTCCTCTGTCCCGTCTCTCTTGTAGCCTCTCTAATCTGCCTACTTCACAGAAATATGTTATTCTGCAAGCGTCTCACAAAAATACATTTTACACTCCTTCAATTTCCATTCTCCTTCCGTCTCCTTCCTCTCTCCCTTTTGCCTCATTAATGCAATGCGTTCAGGGAAGAAGCTTATCCGTTGTTTATATATTTCTTCCTCATCAACTTGTTAAAACATTAAAAGCTCTCATGATACACACGCTCTTTGGTGTAGGTATTTTTACACTTGAACATCAAAATTAATGCAATAAATTATTCTATAATTAATAACTTGTATTAATGGAGCGGAATGGTTGAAGGGAGATAGATATAAAAAAACTGCAAGGTAGCAAGCTGTTCTTCTTGCAGTAGCAGCTGAGCAGTAGCAGTGGAAGGTTTTTTTAGAAAAGAAAAAGACGCATTTCCCGATAGCTAATATTTTTATGTGTATACAACACGGTAGTAAATACACATAGCACGCCAATGTGTAGCATACCTACTCATTTTACTACTTCGGACATTCTCACAGTGTCACTGGCCTGTCCATATGAATCATGATTCATGATTATAAAGACACAACCCCTCAACAAACATTGCTGCACTAGTCCAATCGATACACCTGCACATCTGACACTTTTATTCTCTAGCCCTCTCATTACATACCTTATAAGAGAGGTGTCCACTTTACTCCTCTTCCACTACTTATTACTATATATTTTGTTTGTTTACAATATTATTTTTTTATATACTACCACTGCTGTTATGGTTTTACTGCTACCTAGTAGTACCTTGTGTTGTTGTGAGTAAAGTTGTGGTAGTACGACAATGATACAATAATGATGGCTATGACGACACTGATGATGATGTGTGAAAAGGATGTTAACACTATTTACAACTTGATTGTTATTGCAATTGATTAAGAGAACAAGGAAGAAACGAGATTTTAAAGTCTTTTTTTGCATTCCATCATCATCATCAGCCATCGACACAATCATCATTGCATTGCTACTTATTTAATATCTGCATACATTCTTGGCTTTGATACTTGCTAAAAAAAGAGTGCTACCACCAGGTATAGTGACGTGCTCATCTTTTTTTTCCTTCTGATTACAGATACTTATTTATTGCCACTACTTTTATGTGAATGCGGATTTTAACCACTTTATAAAAATCCCTTGTGTACTGCTGATGCACTGCGACTGACAGACAACAATAATCATATAAAAAAAGAAGATGCACACACTCAGTTGCATTCTCTCTTTGCGATTGTTATTATTATTATTAATATTATCCAAATCCAACTGTGAACCGGCTTCTATTTTTTTCAAACATAACCAGTGAATGAGCACTGGCTGAGTGAGTAGTAGTAGCAAACCAACAACTCATACAAGAAGAATATTATATAGTAAGCAAGCATGCAAGCAATGGCATTTCTCATTCTCGCCTTTTTCTTAACAAGAGCACAATAACAACAAGGGAGATAAACACTTAATTTATTATGGAGATGTATTTTTTTTAGTCTCCTGCTTGCTCCTCTTGTGGACTGAGTGAGTACAAACCACTGAACCACTTACACTCGTCATTAATAAATAGGTATATATACACTTTCTTCTTCAAATCTCTCTCTCTCTCTCTCACTCAAATATACAAACACAAAGCCAGATAGACAAGCAGGTAAATAAATGTATTAGTTCAAAATTGAATAAAAATGCCATGTGAGATAAGTAACATGAAGAAGGGGAAAAAATATTTTTTTTTATAAATTGTGTCTTCTGGTCTGCTTTCATAGTTTTATTACAACCTGCTGACAAGAAGCAAAAAGATTTTTTTCAGTTATTCTTTTACATCATTTCTCGAGAGGGAGAGAGAGAGAGAGAACCGATGAGAAGAATAAATATAGGTAGATAAACTGATAGGCTGCTGCTGAGCCAAAGTAAAGTGATGTTGTTAAATGTCGATTACAAAATTGATGACAGGAGGATCAGGATTCCGCTAAATAACCGTTACAATTCATCTCATCATCATCAGCATCATGATCCGTTTGGTTTGAATTTTATGTTATTTACACAAAGCTCTGTGGGCTATCATCTTACGACTCTATACCCTCCTTTTTATTTTATATATCTTCTTATTCTGGTTTGCTTGTGTGAAAAAATAAGCATCCAGCGGGATACTATAACAGGTAGTAAAAAAATAAAAAGCACAATATAAAAAATATATTATATTATTAGGATGAATCTCTGCATCACGAAAATAAAATCAATCAATTGATTCAAATTAGAGAAATAAAGAGATGGAGAGAGAGAGAGACTGAAGGAGACCGTGATTGATTTGCTTTTATTTGCATTGTTACAAAAAAATAAGAAGAAGCAACAACACAGCTCTTTTTTTTCTTCTTCTTCTCATGCGCCGTAGTGGTGATAAGTGATAAATAGACGGAAAATGTTACAAAGGTACTTATGCCTTTTTTTGCTCATGTCCCATAAAAAAATCATACCGCTTCATCGTCCTCATCCTCCGTCGTCGTCGTAGTAGTCTTGTTCGTCATCATTAGTCAATCTTGACTATGAAAGCGGTATCATCAGTAGACAAACACACACACATGCAGGGAAAAGGCAGAAAAATAAAAATTTACATTGATTCATTATATTATTATTGGTATTATAAGTAGGCCCATCATCATCGTCCTCCTCGTCATCATCATCATCAACATCATCGAGATGATTATGAGAACCAGCGGCATGGGTATAAGTCTCTCTGAAGACCATTAAATAAAAGTTAGCAAAGTAAGTAGACACATGATGGATACCAGCTTTTATAATAAATATATATAAAGTTTGTTCATGCATAAATCACTCTCTTTTAAGATGAGAAAAGTACCAAGATGAAAATCATCATGATGAGGAGGAGGAAAAGAAAAAAAAGCATGAAATGCAATTTACTCACTTGGTTTTACGCTATTTTCCCCTTTTCTTCACATATACACATGCATGCATAATAATGTATAAAAAATGCATATAACAAATCACGACACGACTGCCTTATCGTCTCTTCTCCCTCTGTACTCATCCTCGTGTTCATTATTTGTAGCAGCATCGGATCAACACCACCACCACCGTCACATTTGGAAGAAAAAATATAAACAGCCAGCCATCCCATCAGCATCAAATAACCATGCAGTCCCAGTCACTTTTTTTAAAATATATTTTTATGGGCGAAAAGAGGTAATACGAGTATACGAGTTCCATTTTTTTGCAATTTACCAGAAAAAACGGCAAAGGATCAGGTCATCCCATCACTATCATCATATTCATCATCATCATGCCTTGATATTCTTCTCTGAAGATCACAAGTCTTAAAAAAAATAAAGAGATTTATCGTGAATGAATTACCATCTTTGTTTACGAGGAGCAGAGAAAAAACGTAAAAAGGCACGTTTTTTTCATCATCAGTTGTTGTTTTAAATGCAGTTCTTACTGTGCAGAAAATTTGGTCGTGTTGCTGGCTAAAAGATATATGAGATGGGTATATCAAATCATGTCCTATCATATCAGGTATTATTTAAGTAAGTAAAACATAGTATCCACAATCCACACAGTATTTCATGCCGAGTCATAAGTCATTTCCACTTCAACTTTTTAGAGAGTGCATAAAATGTAATATTTAATGTAATACAAAACAAGCAACAAAAGTTCTTTAAGTCAGTTGGTCGTTGGTATCATCATTATCATCATCATCAACATCCCATATATAATTTGCATGCTTTTTCCCCCTCGTCGAACGTGTTCAATGTTTAAGTCAACAAAATACAAATAAGCATTTGTACACAATAGTATTTGTATAGACAGATGTTATTTTTTCCTAACATATGCAGCTAAACTAAAATAATAATAATAATGTAATTTGCCTCAAAACACGTATACCTAAAGTCGTATGAAAAATAATTTTTTTTTGCTTGAAAAGGAGAAAAAAAATCTGGTTTTTTACCCAAAAAAAAACAAATAGATGGATAGAAATAAGAAGAAGAAAAAAAATTTATAAAGATGAGTGCATTTTGTCGAGAGCAATAAGTAATTCGTTATCAGCGGGCGAGAGACAATAAGCGAGAGTAACTCTTTTCACCAGGCAGCATGGCTCACTTACACTGTAAAAAGAAATATAGTGATTTGCCGTCACCTCATCATCAATATCATTGCAAGTTGCAAGATAATAATTCATCATTATCATCATCATCATTATTCCCGAGTGAGTGAGGAAAGGAATGTAGCTAACTTGTATATATATATTTGCCCAAGCATACATTATATATTTGATTTGTATTTTATTATTTTAAATAAGGTATAAAAATACGTCTGATATTTTTTTTTGCAAGAATGAGGAATGCATGTGGCGGCACGGTTGTGTGTGATGGAGATGGTGTGGTTGTAGAAATTAGGATTTGTGAAAAAAAAATTCTTTCCTCTTCTTGCTGTTTAGTTGTCTGCGAGTTGATTAGCCACAAATTATTGCCATGATGGGTAACTCATCATCGTAATCATGAGCAGCAGCAGCAGTAGTACCACCGGTCTGTGGAGTATAAACAAAACAACAGCACATAATATAGAGAATAGAGTGCTTACTTTTAACTTTAAAAACTTACTTTGGTATGCATGGTCAGGTGATTAGACATTGCAAGACTCGTTCAAGGTGTAAAAACATGCCAAGAGTTATTCAGTGTCGAATTCACACCTTTCATCATTATCATCCCCATGATCATCCGCACAATCAGCAAAAATCCTTTTACTTATCTACTACTCGCAATTTAAAACAAAAAATAAACTATTTCATTTTGTTTTGCAATTGCGATATATACAGATATACATAGATGTATTTTTATTTCCTTTTTATTTAAAAAAAAAATACTATTCGTTGACACAGACGGAGATTGTAGAAAATAAACAAATGAACAAGCAGAGTAACAACATACTTTTATTTTTGCTTTTGTACATTTTTATTTTATTTTTGAACAAATATTCAACCGTGTTCTGTTAGTTATTGTTCATTTCAGTCAAAGAAGAGGAGGAGGAGGAGGATGATGATGATGATGATTTTGCTGATTGTGATTACATTGCTCGCTCTTCTTCCCTCTATTTTGTTTCTTCCTTTTCCCTGCTCCACACAAACACGCAAAATGATCAAACTCTCGGGTTTACTATTAAAATACTGGTATATTTGTTTTAGATTTTTTATAATATGCAGATAATCAAGACAAGACAAGAGAGTAGTGTATTAAATAGGTATATACCGAAAAAAAAAATAAGTAATGCATGTCAATATTATTATGTGATGATGGCGATGGCGATACTGATAATATATTACGATGATGACTATGAAAGCTTTTCACGTTTTTTTTATTTCTCGGTTGGTTGGTTGGTCGGTCGGACGGACGTCCACTCTACTCTCTTAATTTGAGGTTTACACGGTATATCATAATAATAATAATAATAATAATAATCATCATCATCATCATCATCATGATCATCATCATTAGGAGGATCGTCTTCATCGGTTCTCCTCGTCCCATATCACCTTCATCATCGTTTCATGTGCATATTACACGTAACGAACTTGACCATGCCATGTAGCAAGGTAATGTTTTGTTGTTTTTCTCTCCACAAAGTGGTATAAAGTGTTAAACAAGATATTTCTGATATGATAGGCTTGGTTTGGTCGTCTGTCAATATCATCGTCATCATCATAAATACATGCATTCGTACCTATGTACATACATATATATCTCTACACGTATCATCATCATCCTCATCATCATCACTATTCTCGTCAATAATGAAAAAAAAGTGTTAAAGCCAGTTGGTCAGCTTAGCTTGCAATTTGCGCTTGGCAGTGAATACTACACAAAGAGAGATGATAAAATGACATGAATCCTCTTCTTCCTTTTTTCTGCGCTTATTTTTTTTATGCAACAAGTTTGTTGAAGCGGCTGAAAAAAAGCGAGCAAAGTAGTAGCTAACAAGGAAATGTAGTAATAATGAAAGTATGTGTGTATATCTATCTCATTTGAGGATACCGGGATTATATATATTTTTATTTTACTGATTGTGATTAAGTTATTTGTGTTCAAATGCTATATGTAGAATGGCATGCTATTATCTATGAATGCATTTCTGTCATGCAATAAAGATAACTAAGTTTGGCAATATGTTTTCATAATGGTGATGATGATGATAATAATAAAAATATTTGTTTGAAAACGAGTTATGCTGCTATTTTTTTTTCTTGTTGTATATTTATAATAATATTTGTGAGTATGGCATGATGATGATATTATTATGATAATTTGCTACGCTCTTACCTATTATGATGACTATGATGAGAAGAAGGTGGAGAAGGAGAGGATATATACTGCATAATATTATTATTATATTGATGTTGTTGATAAGTATAAAAGAAAAAAAAACATGCACACATATCATTAAATTTATAGGTAATCCATTTTTTTCATGAAATAAAAAAATGCATTTTAAAATTTGTAAAATGCTATTAAAAAACTAAATAAGTAAATGTGTCAAGTCAGGTGAGGCTAAAAAAAAGATGATGATGATGATAATTTGGTGATCACCATCGTAATTATTATTTTTATTACACATGCAGTTTTTTGGCTATGTAGTAAAATAGTATCAAAAACATTGTAATTGCTCATGTACGAAATTCATTATCCCATTTGGCATCATCGCCATTCTTTAATCAATATTGGGATGAGAGTGTTTCTACCACTTGTTTGGAGATGGAGTGTCAGTTTCAAAGAAACCTGTGTCCTCCGCACCTCACTTCACAGTTGATGCTGCTGCTGATGCTACTGACCAAATCAATACTAAACTGCATTGCATTTTATTACTGTACCAGCAGCACCACCAAAAAGACTAAAGCTACCAATTTTTTTCCGCGTCTTCTTCTCACAACTCAACGCACTCACAGCCAGCTCACTCATATCATCAAGTCAAGTTGATGACTGAGCTGAAGAACAAAAAATGTGAAGAAAGAGCAGTGCTTCCTTTTCGACTCTGAAAAGAAAATGAAGAATAAAAAAGGAGTGTATGTCAGCCACACAACAGCAGCAGCAGCCAACAAGTTGGACAATCTCACAAGCATACATCCTTGCTTGTAATAAGACAATGGCATAGGAAATTATTATAAAGTTGAGGTTCCTGATAAAGGAGGAGGAGGAGGATAGAATGGGACACGAACAACAGCGATATAAATATATCCATTTGCTGATCAAGAGCAGGAATATCAGGAGCATCACACAATAACATCAGCAGAGCAAAAAAGCATGGGCTGATAATGATGATCATCGTCATCGTATTCAGTTTGCCTCCAGGTAAAAGCAAGTAAAAAAAGGAAAAGAAGGAGTTTTGTTTCTTCTTCGTCGTCGTTCTCTCACCTTCTCACAATCAGTCAGGTTTGGGTTATGTGCAAGAAGAATACTTAAGTGCTGCTGCACAATAACAGCCAAGCATGCATATCTCTATAGTGTACCTCTATGCTTTTTTTCACCTGAAGTGAACACTAATCCAGTAATAAGTAAGTGAGTGCCTCAACAATTCGTTCACTTTTAATGTGACCAGACCACAGCACATAGCACCATTCCCACCACAACAACAACGACTACTAAAGATGTTGGTGCTGCTGCATTGCCTCTGAAAAGCACTTATAAATTTTAGTGAAAAAGCCTTTTGCTCACCACTACCATCACCACCACCACCACCACCACCGCACAAACCACTATACTTACTTTGCTCACAGGCAAAGCAGAGAGAAGAGTGAAGTAATAAGCAAACAGGTAGTAAGTAAGTATTATAAAGTAAGCATGTTGACGACCGATGAAGTGGAGAGGCAGAGAAAGAGAGAGATATAAATGTGCTCGCATGTAGATACGCACGTAATACATGACCAGACAAACAACAACTACTTGTTATAACAAGTAAAATGCATTCTTTTTGCTCCTTCTTCTTCTTCTGCTCTTCTTATTTACTGCTCAGTGGAAGAGGATAATACTCTTCTTTTGGACTGCACACTGTACCTTGGTTATCATCATCATCATCGTCGTCAGCAACTCATCCTATCATACAGACAGTTTGAATGTCTCCAGGCGAAAAAGTCCGAAGAAAAAGTTTCAACAACTCCACTCAATTCACTTACTCTTATTTCTCCCTGCTACGCTCCTTCACTTTTGGCTTACTACTCTCACTATGCGGCTATGCATGTACTTACTTGTTCACATTATTGTTAGTGTTGTACTTTTATTTTTTGAACATGATGAACAGTGAACAGAAAAAAACCACTGGTATAAAAAGGGTAAAGGGTTTTTTATAGCAATAAAACTTTTTTTTTAGACTTTTACTGTTTGATGGACAGGGCATATGTATGTATATATATATTATATAAATTCACATATATCTATATCTATTCGTTATATCTAATGGTGAACTTGTTCTTTCTTTGAGCATCATGCAAGCATGTAAGAGTACATGGTCAATGTATGTCTTTACACGAATACCAACGCAGTGTTTTGTAAATCAAGTATTAAAATATTGGCAGCCTTTTAGTCCTGTGCAAAAAAAACAACACATGGATAATTCGGACTCTACGACATGCAAATACATACCTAAATATATTTCTCTAACATTTTATTTATAATTTTTTAATGTCCGGAAATGGAAATCATTAGAATTTTTTTTTGCTATATGTTATTATAATATTCAAAGCAATTTATCATTAGGTGGGTATTTTTTGATTTTCTCTTATTCAAAAATCTGCAAAATTGAAGGAGCTAGTCATTTTTATTTATCCTTAAAATTTCCCTTGAGACATTTATTGTTGCCTTGCGTTTCAATTCATACAAAAATATTTTTGTGTCTGAGAAAGGCTACTATTCCCAGTGGCATTCTCCGTTTACATCTGTGTGTGTGTTGTGAACCCATACCCACTTGAAAGGACAAGAGACCCGAAAAAATATAAAAGAATGGTCATGTCATGCTTGGCTATTATCGTGCATTGCATCCTCCTCCTACTTCATGTTGCATGCTTTTTTTTATTTTGAATAGACTGCATTGTGATTTGATTGTCGTTATTGCTGCTGCACTCTTTTTCTTGGATGCATGCATCCTTGCATATGGGTTGCATATGAATGCATCGTGTATTATCGGTGGTGGTGGTGGCGGCGTTGCGGTTAGATGGTACATTGTTGGTGTTGTGTAGTTACTACTGCTGCAAGGATCACGCTGCACTGTTTGCTCGTGTGCGTTGCATTCCTTCTTCTTGTCCTACACTTATCATCTTTCTTTCTCTCTCTCTCTCTCTCAGAAACATGGGAATAAGAGACCCCAAAAATCCCAAAGGAAAACCGGGCTACAACAACACACAAACCATCATCGTCATCATCATGCTACAAAATCCTACACATTATATTATCCATACCACTTTTATATTATTTTCAGGCTTCCTGTAATAACAATAATAATAACAACAACAACAATGATAATATAGCAAGTAGAGGAACGAGGATGAGAATGTTGATGATAATGATGATGATTACGACAAAGCTGTGTACTGCTCTCTGGTCGTGTAAAAAAAGCCCTTCTTTTTTCCCTCAAGTTCCCTTTTATTTCAAGATTGGATTTTTGGTGAATGCGACCAAGACACAAGTACAAAAGTAATACTTTTAAAAAGTATGGAGCAGGCCATAGAGTGTATTATGTACATAATATGTACTCGTTGTGGATGAAGTACTTCTTTTTTTTTTTTTAAATTGAAAGGCCTTTTTCAGCTGCTACTCTTGCCCGTATACATAGTTCCTTCCAATATAATTGTCAGTCAGCCCGATCACCAGCATCATCATCGTCAAAATCAGTATCGGCTGTCGCCTTGAAGGAAAAAAATACCTTTACAACGTAAACATACACATATCTTATGACTTTTTCTATAAACGCCATGTATAATTTCATATGAAATAATATTTTTTTGATCCTCCTCTGTGTCTCCATGTCCGTCACTGAACTGAACTTTGAAAATTTTCTTTTTCAACAACTTTGCTTAAAAGTTCCATTTCATTTCAGCTCTCTGCATTTATCCATGTACAAAAGTACAAAAGTAAATGGGAGTAGTAAATGCTGCTGCTGCTGTTTAGAAACACAATGTTGTACACAAGTCAGTCATCATCTTACATGCATACTTACATGCTGCTACAAACACAGACTACTACACAGACAGACAGACACAGAAAAGAAGAGGAGAAAAAAACACATGTGTGTAAATACAATGCAATATGTACCGAGCAGAAGCAGCAGAGGAATTCACACACCAACAAATGATCAAGTTTACTTGTGTTTTACACTACTGCAGCTTTATTATAGAGCTGTGCTGCTACTTACATTGCACTTTGTGAAAAGGAAAAAAGAAGATGCCTAAAGGCAGCAGGCAGGCCTGACTTGTCTGCCTGTTGAATGCTCTTGCTCCTATCCTTTTTCCTTTCTTACCTTTTCTACTGTAAAGTAAATTGTTATTATGATTATTGCGCTGATATACATGCATACATACATACCTATATACATAGGTACACAAATAAGTAAACTGCATAATACACACAGTCCATTCCACTACATCTCTCCCATCACATTGTCAAAGGTGATGATGATGATGATGATGATCATCATGTTGAAAAAAAAAATTTACTCTCAACTTTACAGAGTTTGGTTTAGTTGTTCTGCAGGCTCTCACACGGCTACACATGCGCGTATAGTCTGTGCCCGTGTGTCTTTTCATGTGAGTTTGTGTGTGTTGTTATTATTTCATTTGGATTATTGTTGACGTTTCCCATGAACATAATATATACTACAACATCAACCAAGCTTGTTGTTTAGTACAAGTACATGTATTTTTTGTATGCAATTTTTTTTTGCTAAAAATAATAAAAATAAAACAAGGCCAGGTAATTGACAGCAGTTTTGCAGTGTGGTGATTTTTGAGTGTTTGAAATTTTTATTGGAATAAAAGTTATCGTGTGGTTGATATACATTTATGTCGGGTGTTTGACCATTACGCACTGGGGCCTTGGACAATTTGTGAAGTGGATATTTTTTCTCACTCTCTTCTCAAAAGGATTACCGACCATTTCTGACCATTATACTTGATTCTCTCCACCACTATTTACTTTGGTGGAGACATTGGAGTTCATATATTTTCTCACTTCATCTTAATTTCAATAGGAAGAAAAGAACAAGTACTCAGGATTTTCATTGTTGAGCTACGTGAGAGGTAGAATAATAAATAGTAATCGCCGTGAATTGGGTTTTCTCTCTCCCTTTTGAGCTATTAGTTCATTCAGCTGGATTTTGGAACAGAAAAAAAGGTTGAGCTTCTTGTGTTGTGTGTTGTTTTGGAGAAAAAGGAAGTATATATTCTTTTCCATGTGCACTATCAAATGAACAGCAAAAATATTGCCATAACAATGAATTATCACACAAGAGAATAATAATAAATTATTATAGCTATACCAGGTCTGCTGCCATTTCAGTTTCTTTGTTGTTATTCAATCCATATTATCACGAAAGCTGGAGAAAAAAGAGTGTGACAAGGAGGAAGGATATTGTTTTCTTTTGAAAACTTGTTAAACGTTACTGGCGACACGAAGCCTTAGCCGTGTCGTGAATATGATATTGTGCCTTTGTTGGATTTTGGATTTTGTATGAAAATTTTGTTGGTTTGGTTGATCCTCTTCCAAATCGTGAATGGATTGATAGATACACGGTTGGATGTGTTCAAGTTTTCATGGTTCCAAATATTACAAAATAATAATAATAATAATAACATGTTCACTTGATGTAATGCTAAACCGGCATATAAAATATTTTGACTTTTTTGTGAACAAAGTGGTTGACTAGAGTGGCTGTGGTTTTTTTTCTTTCTGGTATGGTGACAAGACCATTTTCTGTCACAAGACAAAAAAAGAACAAGTCATCTTGCCATTTTTATGACTTTCTGTCAAAAAAAAAATTATCCACAAAAAGACAGTAGATAAAAAAACGTGGTACTACTTTTGTTGCTTCTGCTGGAGTGGATGATGATCATGATGATGATATGATATTTACTCCACCAACTTGTTAAGCAAGTATAATAATAAAATTTAGGATATATTACGACAAGTTGAAAAAAAGAAGTTAAATGAACAAACTATTTTTATGTGACCACTACAACCTGGACTGTTGTAGCAGTTTATCCTCCATCGCTTGTTGTCCTTTTTGAAAATGATAAAAAAATTATTATACATTTTTCTTGTTTCCCTGTGCTAAGAAGGATTATCGTCATCTTCTTCAATTTCATTACTTATTATTATGATCCAACCCAACCTGATGACGCTTGTTTATTGTCGAAGCATTTGTGTCTGAGTGTCTCTCTCTCAGTTTCCCTTGAAGAAGTATATCAAATTACATGGACAAATATAAAATCTAATCTTAATTATTTGAGTCCAGCAGTCAGAGAGGCTGGACAGTGGGTGACAGTATCAGTTTTCCTGTTCATCTTTTCTTTGGTCCATGTCTCCTTATTATTAAATTGTCGTACAGTGAAATGGATTGTTAAAGTGAAATGGAGCACCTTGAACACTATGCAATCATAAGGATCATGATGATAGCAAGCAACTCATCCGTTCCGTTTCTTTCCACGTGAATCCATGATAAACAAATAAAAACTATTTACACAAGAAACAGAAAGGGTTAAGGATTTCTCTTTGTAGAAAAAAAACGTTCCATGAATACATTATTAGCTTTGCCTATAAGCACAGAGCAACGTGACGTGAGAAGGAGGAAAAGGAACTGAGCTGCATTGGACCTATACAAGCTATAAAAAATGTAAACAAACAAAAGAGAAAGAAAAAATTGCACAATTGCAAGCAAGAGAAAAAACGTCCCCAGTACAGCACAAAACAACAAAGTTGTGCAAAGGAAAGCAACAAGTGACATGTCCAGCATTATTATTATATATTATAGCAGTTTAGTACCAGCAGCTGTAAAAGTTCTTTAACAGATAAATCTATCTCTCTTGCTGACTTGTTTGCAAACCAGTACAAAAAAAGAGAATGAGGATGATGATTTGTGTGCCTGTATGCCTCTGTGTCGTTTTTTGTGGGTAGAGAAGAGAGAGAGTGTGTGAGTTGCTCATCTTGTTGCCTGGGATTAGTTGTTGTTGTATGTATTTAGTATTGCGAAACAACATTTTTTTTACACTTTGTCATAATATTTGTGTGTAGTTTCCCTTTTTTTGCTGGATGCGGGATCTACTACTACTCTACTACTACTAGCTATTATAGACTTCAACTTTTTCTATCAAGTTGGAATTCTCCCAACAAAAGAGAGAAAAAAGATACATACAAGAGATATAATAATATTATACACTTCGTGTGCAGTGAATTTCTATTTTTTCCAGTGAACAACGTAAAAAAAAAGTTGTTTGCAGGCAAAAGAGATGAGATGATAAAAATGTGTTTTTAGTTGTTATATGTATTTTTTTCAAAAAAAATAAAATATAATAAAAGGATCATGACAGCTTGTGTTAAACAGTAATAATAATAATAATAACCATATAGTAAATAGCAATAATAATATTTAAAAGCAGAGAGAAGGAAAAAGTGGAATTATTTAGCAAGTTAGATGACAGGTTGAGATTATGTCAAGTGTCAGGGTGTCAACTCAATGTTCTCTTTTACAAATATGATATGATGATCTTGTTGAACTGATTAATAATTTGTTTTTTTTATATAAAAAGCGTAATATTTTCTTTCGCTTTCTTTAAAAAAATTGTGAATTTTTTGCAAATTTGTTAGCTTTTTTTTAATATGCAAGTTGCCAGGGAAATGAGTGAAATGATAAACAACGTATTTGGTGAGTGGCGACGAAGAACAATCCCAGTCAGCAGTAGACAGCCTGCTGCTGTTGCTGCTCCACTTTCTACAATGAATCCCCAGAGTATTCTCCATGGTGGAGGTGGAGGAGGAGGAGGCAGTAGCTTGAGGGGAGGAGATGAAAAGGGTGTGAGTGAAGAAGCAAGTTCATTTTTACCAGTAGCTGCTTCACAAAGTTCCCATGAAATTGGTAGGGAAAAGTCTCTTGATCGCAGTCTCCGTGTCCGCAGTAATAATAGTAGCCATAGTAACAAAAATAATAGTCGTTGTCGCCAGCAAGGTGGTAGGAGCAGCAGCAATAGTATTATTAATCATGATGATAAATCTAGTAGTGATCGTCCTAGTATTAAGTCTGTTGTGAAGAGCAGTCGTCGTCTGCATAGCAGCAGCAACAGTAAAGAGTTGTACTCTAAAAAATCCAGCTCGTGCGCAAGCTCGTCCAAATCCGTGCATGGACTCAATCTGGTCTCTGTGATTTTAGCTCAGACGCTTATTCTCATGTGTTCCGTGTGCTGTTCCAGTAAAGTCTACAATGTTCATTGGAACACTTCAAACCCAATGTAAGTATTCATTAACCTATTTTTTTTCAATATGTAAATTATTTTAATTTCTAAATTTGTCTCTTCGCTTGTCATATTGCACCGCATATTATCATACAAAACCTTAATTGGTGGAATTTGACGCCTAAGTGTAATAAATCAAATATTGACAAGTTACTATACTCCTGATTCGGATGAGCTCTGGTCATCAGTCTCTATATTATAGTCTCTACTCACTTAACTGAAACGTTTCGCTTATTTATTTAAAAGACGGTAAATAACGTTGTTATTTTTATCTAAATTTTTTGTGTTAAATATTATTATATATGGCCATGTTTACATACCGATTACTGTTGTTGTTAAACTGTTTTGCTCACATTTGTGCCCCTTTGTTGGTAGTTGAAACTTTTTCTTCCATGTTGACTTTGACAGTACACCCAGTCAGGTAAGCAGAAGTCAGTCAGTCAGTCAGTCAACAGAGCACAAAAATATGTACATGTTTGTCTCGAAATGTTTTTAACTTTTTGGTTGGTGTTTGAATGTTTGCTGAAGAATTATGATGATGATGATGTGGTGTGTTATATGGTGGTAGTCCGTTTGTTTTTCTAATGCTAAATGCTAACAGCCAACACACAGCATCATTGTCGTAATCATGCAGAGTTTACACAGTCGTCTCACAGTCACAATATTATTATTGTTATTACCATTATTACCATTATTTTTAGGGTATTTTAATGAATGACTCCTCTTGTTTTATTTATTTGCTATTTTCGGAAGCAAGCTCATCATCCTTTGATCGTATATCATTATCAGGCTTTTTATTTGCTGCTGAGAAAAAAATACATGTCTACATCAAAAATAGGAGGAGTGGTAATCAAACACATAGTTAAAATGATAAACTGAAAGAAACGTTTTTTTATTTATTTTTTTTGCATTCTTTCCGTCACTGTTGTCTGCTCTCAGAGGAATGAGAAATGTGAACAGATCGAAGTGAAATATTTGGAGAGAGAGAGAGAGAGGATGATGTATGGCTCCCAAAATGATTCAGCAATTATATTTATACTCTTTCCTTTTTTTAAATTTAATCAATTATATAACAGTATTAATTAAAATCGGGGAAAAAATTCTTGGAAAATCCTGGCTGTGTGCTCTGCATCTGCAGGTGGTAAAGTTTTAGATGACTTGAATGTGAATGAGTCAGGTATATTTTTTTTTGATAAATACTCTCTTGCCTTTTTTGAGCAAGATTTTTTTTGTCGCAATTGCTCCTGTAAGAATATAAATAATCAAAGAGAGAGAGTCAGAGAAATGAAATGAATGATGGGTGAATGAACATGAAAATAGAGAAAAAGAGGTAGACAGCCATTGACTTGCATTGAGAAAGAAATTCGTCAGTATTGCACACTTTTCCTCTTACTTCTCTATACACTGCACACAGAGAGCATCAACACAAATGACACTATATAGCAGCAGAAGTAGTGGTTAATGATGATGAGGATGTGATGAGGATCTCATCATCTTTATCATCAACCTCATCCTCATCATCTCCTGTTGTGTTGTGTTGCGAAGAAGAAGATTATAATGATGTAATGATAAAAATGAAACAATTCTATTATCTTATTTTATGTCTCCTTCTTCGTCTTCAAGACTCTAGCTTTTTTTTCTAATCTCCTCCTGTTCCTCTATATCATTTCCATTGAGCAAAAGGATCCTTGTCTCTTGTTGGATGACGAGGATGTTACAAGTTGAGGTAATCACATTAAAAGTGTTTGCCCTTGAATATCTGCACACACTGCACAGCATAACTTTATATGATATATCTCTGTGTGTGTGACTTGTCGTCTCTCTCTCTGTATTATGCGAGTTGTTGTGTAAAATAATATGCTACTTGGAGATGATGCAAAGGGAAAGGAAAGCAAAAAGCAAGCAAGCTCATCCTAATTAATTAGCTAATTAATTAAATTACATTTCGTCTTCCTCTATTCTCTATCCCTTGTTCCATGAAAAACCACCAAAGCCACCATCACCATCGCTGTTTCGCTGTTTGTCTTCTTGGTGTAGCATGTAGTCTGGGTATAATAACAAGACAGTTCCACACCAACCAACCACCACCGAAGAAGAAAAAGTTTAACAACAGATGGATGAAATAAATATATGGCAGGTTTATCATCATCCTTGTGTGTACGAAAAAGGGGTGATTTGCAGAAGCACAAGTTATATAACCACAGCCAAACGTCACACAGTCACAGGCAGTCAAGTCGTGTTGATGATGAATATTGTCTTATTTTTCTGATGAAGCTCAATAAATACAGTGTAACCATCATCATATAACATTAGTGAACTGCGTCACATTTTCTAGTTTCTATACTCATCCAGCTTTTATGTGTTTACTGTCCTTTCTCATCATCAATTATGCATACCTCTCTTTCTTTTTTATATTCTCTGTAAAAAAAATTAATATGCATTGAATGTTGTAGTTTTTATTATTAAAATATTTTATTATTTTATTTTATTTTATTCTCCTTAGTTTTTTTTAGTTTTTTTACTATAACCATTATACCATGTTTGTTCCAATTCAATAAGCCTTTCTCGCTTGGCTGAATCCGGAAAAACATGGAAATGAAAGTTGTACATTCAACTTGTTTTTTTTCTTCTCTTCTTTCTCGCATTTGACTTGTCTCTGTTGTTGTTAATTAGTATACACTCGCTCAACCCATCAAGTAGCAGGTCTACTACTAGTCACTCAACCTGCTCTGGAGAATATGATGGGTACCTATGTAAGATTTTTGATATGAGCTGGGTTACGAGTTGAGTATGACGGTGAACATGAACGGTTTCCCTCTCCCTATCATTTTCCATGGCTTTATAATCCTTCCTTTCAGTCTAGGGTTGCACAGATCAGTCTTTCATGTTAATTGTATTAAGACTAATTAGTGCTCCTATCACTCCCTACCTCTTTCCTTGACTTTGCTCTCTGAGGAGAGGGCTCCACTCACTCACCAATCGCTGCTTTTGTATTTATTATTATTATTATTATTATTATTATTAGTTCACTGGCATATAAATATTTTCCGGTAATAAGGAAAACCTCACGTTTAAATACATCAGCAATCAGATGTGTCACCATCGCACTATATGGCTGCCTTAAACAGCAAATAAACAACAAGCTTATTGCTACTGTGCCTATTCAATTCCCGTCGAGTATTACTCATGCTTATTATATTGTTGCAATCAACAAGGGGCATTCTGACATGAATTCAAATGAAGCTGTGTTGAATAAGAAATTGAATGAGACAGAGAGGTATACAAACAATTTTGTATCTCTGTGTAAACTTGTGTAACTTCACATGTCATTATAGGCTCACCTCTCTAATTCCTTTTTTATTGAGGAAGTTGTAGAATAATAGATTAGCATTTTTCTGTGAAAAAGCACTTTGGTTATTAGTAAAAATCTTTGCCACATTTCGACCTTAAAAAAATCCTAAAAAAATGTATGTATGTATGTTAGATTGAGAGATTTTATTTTTCATTTAAAAAACCTTCAACATTTTTTTTATTTGCAAACAAAGGTAAATAAATAAGCTTTTTGTCTTGTGATATTAAAGCTCAAGAATATGTATATGTTTTACTGCTGCTGTTGTTGCTGGAAATTTGCAGGTACTATAATTTTTTTTTTGCTGTGTTGTTGTTGTTGAAGAGATGGTCATAATGAGCGACAGTCAAGAAGAGACATCACCAGTGTAACGTAACCAGAACCACAATAAATCAATTTAATTACTAAAAGATGACACAAGAATATATACGACGGTTGGTGGTCAAATCCTTTTTTGCTTGTTTCTCCTTCTCCATCCTCAGGAGGAGGATGATGATGCTGGGCTGATAATAATAACAATAATGAATATAATAATCGGTGCTTATGTATTTATGCATGTGTTGTACTAGGTACGTTACTAGTACTCCTCCAACTCTGCAGCAGTTTAGTACATTGTACTGGTGGTATTATAGTAATTACGTAACACCATTGTTAATTGTTGCCTTTCTCACCACAGCACAGCACCATCACCACCAACACTGCTGCAATATTATTATCGTCGTCATCATCATCATCATCAAGCGTGAATCATCTTCTTCTTCTTTTGCTCTTCGTCATCATCATCATCATGAGTATCATCTCCTCATATTATTAGGTTTCCGTGATGGTTTTAAATACGTTTGCTAGAGCTGATTTGTTCTCAGTACAAAAAAAACATTCAAGCGGGTTATGTAGCTAGAGGCAAAACATAGCGAACAAGAGGAGAAAAAAAAGTCATTAAGTTGACTTTACATTCTCTCTCCTTCCCCATCCAATTGAACCAACCTTAAAAACTCAAGTCAACTTCCATATTATAATCCTGACTCAAGTACACTCCAAACTCTACACCAACTACACCGTCACCATTTCCTCTTGTGCAAACTGTTTAAATATTGTTCAAATCATTTATATACGCAACGCAATATAATAATTTTTTTTATTGTTAATATTATTATTATTATTATTAATGTGTACTTTGCAAGACCGACATAAAAGGGAAATGAATAAGAGACTTGATTGTTTTCAGCTCATCGCCATCATCCTGCAAAGATCTTCTTTGTTTAAAGCTTTAGGCTACCCGTCAGTCGCTTCATATGACGTGGTGGTGACGGTGACCAAGTTGACGACTACACAGGAATGAAATACCATTTTAGTGAGGTACTAGCTAAACCGACCAATAAATAATTAGCCATTTTTTAAAAACCATCATCATCACCACCAAATCAACCATACCCGGCATTTTTTATTTATTTTTGAATAAGGAATTTTGTTTGAAGATGAGTGTCTTATTAAGTGGCTATGAGAAGGATGAGCATTCATTCATTTTAGCATTCCATTTTGGTAGAGAGCTGAAAACCCTACTAGTACCATTCTTGTATGTACATATCTTCCGTCAGATTGATTATTATTCCTCTTATTATTATTATTGCACAGTAGCTAGCAAAGTGGTCATGGTGTTAGGATTTAAGCAATGGCTTCATTTTTTTATACTAACAATCGGGATGGTGACTTGTCGTTTTGTCGATATTCCCATTTGCCAAAGTATTGCGTGGTTACATAGTTGTGCAATTTATCACACGTCGCGTCTGTCAACTCATCTACCCCTTTCACCCTTTTATATAATCATAATCTTAATCACAATCAGAAAAAGAGTACCAGTAGTGGTGGTGATGGTAGTGTTAACTGCGTGTCAGCAAGAGAGTCTCTAATAAGAAGAGTGATGATGATGATGATAATGATAAAGTTAGCGAAGCAAAAACAAAGTAAAGGGACAAGATGAAAGATTTTCTATTTGGAGATTGTGGTGGCATATAGTGATGGTATGCTTATTCAATTGTATGCTATTTTACTGTTGGTATGATAACTTGATGAGGAGGATGATGATGGTGATCATCAAGATGACTTTGATGAAGAGGACGGGATTTACGGTATTGTCATTTATTTCATTCACAAGAGCACTCTCTCAAGAGAGTAAAAAGTAAGTAAGGTAAAGCAAGCAAGCAAACAAGTAGCAACTCTTTCTCAGTCACTCAGTCAGTTTTGTGTGTATGCATTTGATTCTAACTGTAATTGAAACAAAGTGGTGCTGCCACTTGTACTACTACTCCTTGTTCACAAAAAAATCCAACATTTTGTAAGTATTCCCATTCATTTTCTTTTGAACAAGCGTCTTTTTTTTGGTTTCACGTTCATGATAATTCTAATAAATAAAAAATAAATTTTGCATTTTTCGCAGGCTTGTATTTGAAGCAATCGTCAAAAGGAAAATTTAATGTTTTTTTTGGGTAATAATCATAAATTTTGGCACAAGTTAGTAAGCAAGCAAGATATAAGAGAGTAAGACACCTTGTCTGAGCCTCCCTTCATTTAATTCACTCATCATCATAAAACGTTAAAAAGATGATAATCATCATCATCATCAACAACATTTCTTGAGATATACAATATGCAATGCAAGTAGTAATCGTCACCCTTTAGGCACTTATGTATTTTCAAAGATAATGTGATTCTTAATGATTATCATGTTTATAACACAGGAGCAGGAGCAGCAGTGGTGCGGCAAACCGTGAACTTGTTGTCAATGAAGTAACTTTGCTTTGGATTCAAATTTGAAATAGTTTCTCCTTTTTATCCGCTAATCAATAAAATAAAATGGCATTACACCAACAACGAGTGGTATCAATCTTGCTTATTTAGTTGAGAATCCTGTTGATTATAAACTATCACATCGGCATAATAATATAAAAAGCTTTATTGATTGTATGGATTTTTAAATGCAGACAAAAAAAATCAAGTTGTTGTTGTAGTAAGGTGTGATGTCAGTTGGTCATGTTGAATTGAATCACTTTTGTACTCGTTCACTGCATCATTTCTTTTTTCTCAACAACGCAACGTTATAATAACATTCTAATCAAAGATACGCTGTAAAATATTTAATGTAACTTTTTTTTTAGTCGGAATCGATTGGGTGGAAAAAAAATGTGTTAAAATTCAAATAAGACTATGCGTTGTACTTGTGGTTACTCTGTGCAGTGATTAGTACAAAATTACAATATATTTTTTATATTATTATTGAGAATTGTATGGAAAAAAATGTAAAATAGTTATATAGCCATATAGTCATTCACACAAATCACAAAAAAATAAATAAATGTGGCAGTGGGTGATGATTATTTTGGCATGGAATAATATGCAAACCAAAATTGATTATTATTATATTATATTTATGATTTTTTTCGTCAACTTTTCATAAAACGTGTATAAATTATTTATACCACTAGATATTTTAAAGCATAATAATAATAACATGAAAAAGCAAAGCTACTCCCCTTCCCTTTAATTGCCTTTTTTACCTTCCTCCTCTCTTCTCCTTCTTTCGCGACTTGACTTTGGAAAAACGCCGTTCGCTACTCATCATCCTCATCATGATCATCATATAAGCAAATTGGTTACGTAGTTAAATTTTTTCCCCCTTTGAATGATGATGACGATGATGATGATGATGAAAAATCGAATGGGAGTAGTTTGTTTGGTTTGTTGCAAAGTAGTCGAGGAGTAGTAGTAGTTTGGTGATGATAAATTATGACAAATCAAAGGTGATTTAAGATCAACCTCATTATCCTCTCATGACTAACTAACTTGAAAAAAACTATTATTATTATGTTTGTGTGAACAAACGTGTGTGTAGGTATACATGTTGTATATTTGTGTCTCTTTTACATATTTTTTTTGAAGTTCTTATCGCCTTCTCTTCTGTAGTTTGTTCCCTTTAACAAGTCATCTCTCAATAATAATGAATGACTAACGACAGCTTGAAGAACCATGCCAACAGGGAGACAATATCCATTTTTGTAATAATATTTGTATGGATTTTTATTCAGAAAAAATAATAATAATCATCATTCTTTTGTGTGGTTTCTTCATCAATATTGATTGTTGTGCTGAAAAATCAGTTATTTTTATGAGTATTCATCATGACGTGCAAAAAGGTGTAAAAGGTGTAAAACAATGAAAT